>MU856946.1:38779-98566 GCA_033296705.1 Chaetomidium leptoderma | reverse complement strand
GTGACGGTAGATCAAAGAAGTGTGGGTTGTTGGACAGAAGTGGAGCACCGGGGCGGCGACTGGAAGCCAATCCGGAATCGCGATAAGGATGGACCCGCCTACTCTTATCAATTTATCATAATAATCTTGAAAAGTTTGAGCGCAATATTGTCCTCCGGACAGGATAAACCCACCAGAATTGGCGCACTTGTTCCTATCTTCAATCTCGCCCGGGCGATGCATCATGCCAAGAAAGCCCGGGACGAACCTGGGAACGTTGCTGTCTGAAAGCTGGCCGGAGGGATGTGGAGGGTCGGGCTCGGCCAGTACCGAAGCGGTAAACAGATATTGGTCACCAGCGCCTGGGACATCCACTCAGTAATCGCGCCTGCCTGTGACCTAGCTGCCTAGGTATCATCAAACAACGGACCTTGGCTCACCCCCCCTGGCTCACTCGACCCGCTTAGAGCGGCCGGACCCCTGGCCGGAGCCAGCCGCGCAAGAGTGAACTATTCTGGCGGGAATAAGAAAACTGCGCCGACGAGCAGAATTTGGTGCTTTCGTTTGATTAGTCAGCGCATCACCGGATATTCTTTCAAGGGAATATGTTGCGCCGGACGGATGACATCGGACTTTGTTACGCCGGTCACTGCGTTGTGCAATAAACCGGGATGGAAAAATACTACTAGTAGTAGGCATCCTGCTCTGCTGCATCTCGCGGGCAACTGCCGCGGACAAGCCCCGGCTTGGCGATACCGGGCCGATTCTTGGCTCGGCCCCACATCCTCCGAAACGCTCCGCAACCGGCGCTACCCGGGCCCAGCCGAATGACGTCGGAGTCACCGAGGTACGAGAACAAGATTGCTCCACACATTTTTGTTCAAATAAGAACCTGGTCCCATGTTTCACCTGCGCGACATTTCCGGGGGCCACTCGCCATGACCGATTCACACGATGGCCACCCCCGACTCCGACTCACACCACCAACCCTCGGTCTCGCCACCGTCCGAGGGCAATTCGTCCCTTACTCAACCCACCCCAAACCACGAGAAAGAAACAACCGCCACTACCGATGATGGCGACAACGACAACGGCGACGACACCTCTGACCCCTCGGACAGCGAGGCCGACTATGACGGCCACCGGCCAACCCCCCTAGACATGCGCCTCACGCGCACGCGCACCAGCGGCACCACGCGGTCCGCCAGCACCGTCACCACGGCGACCAACTCCGGCACCGACACCCCCGCCGCCGCCGCTAACCCCTCCAACCTGACCCAAACCCTCTCCCGCCGCACCACGGCCATCCTGTCTCACATCCGCTCCTCCCCACAACACCAACAACAACACCAACAACAACAGTTCACCCACCCCCTCTCCCACATCCCCACGACCCCCTCCGTCCTCGTCGATTTCACCGGCCCAAGCGACCCCTACAACCCCGCCAACTGGCCCCGCCACAAAAAAATCACCACCACCCTCCTCTACGGCCTCGTAACCATGACGGCAACCTGGGCCTCCTCCTGCTACTCGGCCGGCACCGCCCAAATCGCCGCCGAATTCCTCCTCCCGCACAACAACACCAACCCCCACATCCCCATCTTGGGCACGTCCCTCTTCCTGATCGGCTTCGGCGCCGGCCCGCTGCTGTGGGCGCCGCTGAGCGAGGTGTACGGGCGGCGGCCGGCCGTGTTTGGGCCCATGTTTGTGGCGGGGTGTTTTAGCTTTGGGAGTGGCGCGGCGAGGGATTTTCAGACGCTGATGCTGACGCGGTTTTGGGGCGGTTTTTTTGCCAGCGCGCCCGTGACGAATACGGGCGGGGTGCTGGGGGATTTGTTTGGGCCTGCGCAGAGGGGGATTGCGATGGCGGGGTATGCTATGGCTGTGGTGGCTGGGCCGGCGTTAGGTATGTTTTTGTTTTTTTTTGGGTAGGGGGGGGTTGGATGCATGGATGGATGGGGAAGAGGGTAGGTTGTTGTTATTGTTGTTGTTGTTGCTGACTGACTGCGTGTGTGGGATAGGGCCGATTGTGTCTATGGCTGTGGTTGTCCACCCGAATCTGGGGTGGCGATGGACTGAATACCTAACGGGTATTCTCCAGGGCTTCGTCCTGTTCGTGGCCATCATCTTCATCGACGAAACGTACCCGCCCAAGCTGCTCGTCTACAAGGCTCGCCGGCTGCGCATCGAGACGGGCAACTGGGCGCTACACGCCAAGTTCGAGGAATGGGACGTCAGTGTTGGCGAGCTGGCCCGCAAGTTCTTGGTGCGTCCCATCCAGTTGCTCTGCACCCCGATCTGCTTCCTCGTGGCGCTGTATGCCAGCTTCTGCTACGGCATCCTGTACATGCAGCTCGGGTCGATCCCCATCATCTTCGGTGAGGTCCGGGGGTGGTCGCAGCTGGTCTCGACTTTACCCTTCTTGTGCATCTTTATCGGCGCGGTTCTTGGCTGTGGAGCGAATGTGTACAACCAGCTGCTCTACAACAAGGCGTACCACGCGGCCGGAAACAGAGCCGTGCCCGAGCGTCGCCTTCCGCCCATGATGTTCGGGTCCGTGCTGTTTGCGGCCGGCCAGTTCCTCACCGGCTGGACCGCAGGCCCGGAATTCCACTGGATTGTCCCGTGCATCGGCCTGGTCATGCTCGGGACCGGCTTCTTCACCATCTTCCAGGCCGCCCTAAACTACCTGGTGGACACCTTTACAGAGTACGCCGCCTCGGCCGTGGCCGCCAACACCTTCCTGCGGTCATGTTTTGCGTGTGCCTTCCCCCTCGCGGTTGGGCCCATGTACCACAATCTTGGTGTTGGCCCCGGGTCGTCGATACCAGCTGGCTTTGCTGTGCTTCTGATCCCTGTGCCGTTTGTGTTTTTTGTTTACGGGAAGAGGATACGCGCCCGGTCCAAGTGGTCACGGGCGTCAGTCCACGATGGGGTGAAGGGGAAAAGAGGTACTTGATTGCAAAAGATAGAGAGAATAGATACCCCCTGGAGCATGAGCATGATGATAGACAATTAATTGTATTTAAATTACCAACCTCTTGTGTTCAAACGCTTCCCCCTAGGGGTTAGTCTAGTTAGCTAAAAGAATGTCTGGGCTAAAGGGAAAAGTTGGGGACCAAGAGGAAGAGGTGAATAGAGGTTGGAAAGGAAAAAAAGAAAAAGAACGAGTCCCCTCGACCGGAATCGAGCCGGTGACCTTTCGGTATCAATAAATGCCTTTACAGCCGAACGTGATAGCCAACTACACCACAAGGGGATTACTTGATTTGTGTTGCGGGGCTGGAAACGGGGCTTGTGACTGGCTGAGCGAGGTGCGAGTGGCCACTCGGAAAGATACAAAACACAGGCGGTCACCCTGATTAATACACCAGGTGGCTCCCCTAACAAGTGATAGCATGTTGTCGCCGGCATAGTCTAGGTGAGTCATATCCAATTGAAGGCTAATGCAGATAGTCTTTTGTGCAATGCAGGCCTTTGGGCAACTTTCTATGTGAGTTTCCCATATGTCAGTACAGTACGAAATATTATGTACCGTACCGTACATACAGTAACTAGCCCCTATTCCCTCGATTTGCTCACACCCGCCAGACCACTTCCTTCAACCACCTCGCCAACTCGTCCATATACAGCTCCGTCTTGATCTTGGCATCCGCAGTCGCCTCTTCCCCCCCAACAAGCGCGCGGATATGCGGATTGTCAAACCCATGCGTGACATCGGGCACTAGCAACCACTTCACGCCGCCGCCCTCCCAGCTCTCCTCAAACGCAAACCTCTCATCCTTCTGGACCCCCCCAAGCCCAATTAACTCCCCCTTCCCACTAACCATCCCCTTCTCATTCCCACAAACCCTCCACTCCACCCGCTCACTCTCCCGATCCGGGACCACCACTTCCCTACAAGTCCCCTCCCTCAAAAACCGGCACGCCACCCGCCAGCTCTCGTGGGCCAGCATATCCAACTCGGCCCCGACAATGGCCACATACGGCGGCAGGGCGTCGCGCGGCGCATAGTGCGGGCTCAGCCGCGGATCGCGCAGGTCCTGGCCGTAGGGGATGTAGCTCCAGTCAAAGGCGGGCGCCAGGCCGATCAGCGCGTCCTTGGCGTCGCCCCGGGGGGACGCGAGCGCGGGCTTGAAGGGGCGGTTGCGCAGTTTCTCGTGCGGCGGGTAGCTCAGGTCGAGGCAGCCGTAGATGCTGACGGCGGCCGACGGGGTGAGCGGGTGGGCGCGGACGCGGGGGAGTTGGGCGGTGGAGAGGGCGAGGTTGCCGCCGGCGGAGAAGCCCAGGATAGCGGTGCGGTTGGCGGCGGGGGTGCGGTCGATGGGGAGGGAGGCGTCGTCGAGGGCGGCGAGGAGGAGGGCTTCGACGTCGTGCGGGGCCGTGGGGAAGGGGGAAGTGGGGGCTTTGGAGTAGTTGAGCGAGACGACGAGCGTGTGGTGCTTGTCGGCAAAGGCGCGGTTCCATTCGTCGTCGTCGCGCTGATGGCCGACGCAGAAGCCGCCGCCGTGGATTGTGAAGAGGGTGGGGAGCGTGGCGGGGGGGGTTTCGTCGTAGGATGATGGGAAGAAGATGCTGGATTATGGTTGTCAGTCTGGGGTTGTTGGAGGCAGATATTGGGGACCAGTCTCACCGCACTGGCAGGCCTGGGCGGCATTCGTATGTCTTGACGATGTTGGGACGCCCCTCGGGTGGGTTGCGGGATTCGGTCCACTCGCGCAACCAGAAAACGGGGCCCAGGAAGGTTTTCAGGCTGTACATGTAGCTTGCGTACATGAGCTTCGACAGGAAGGGCGGCACCTGTCGCCTCACGACCGTGTCCTGGTCGGCGCCGCCATCAGCAAGCGACGCAGCGTCGCTCGTCATCTTCGACCACGGGCAGCACGCAACCTGGCAATTGGTCGCTATAGACGGCCGTGCAGCTCAGGTCCTGAGCTTAGGAGTTGGGCGGAAGAATTGAAGTATCTGCGAGTTGGATGTTAGGTCGATTTGTACACAACTTGGACAGGCAGCCATCAGCATCGTGCGTGGACTTGGAGAGCTGAACTCGCAGATCCGAGGCAATTCGAGGCAGTCCGAGGAGGAGCGCTGACGCGACGTGCACGGGGAGACCAACCCTCAAATACACAAACACGTAGACGAAGAGCCAGATGGCAAGGAGCAGCCGGGAAAACATGTTGACAGATCGGCACTGGCAGTCGAAAATTGAAACAACGGCAGAAGAGAACTGCAGCACGAATTGGATGGGCGCTTTACCCGGGGCGGCCGCTGCCCTGATTGCTTGAGCACGATGCAACCGCCGTCAACGGCACCAATTGCTGTCGTTACTTACTGTGTAAGGTATGTACTGTGGAGGGAGCACGAGCTTGGTTTCGCAACATACCAGGTAAGAAACGGCAGGAGGGGCGGCGTGAAAAGCATGTGCCAAGGTAGCAGCGTTTTTGTCACGTCGGGAATGGGCCGGGGTTTGCAGCGCTCGGCAGCTCAGTGGGTGGGATGGGATGCATGGGTGTGCGTCGCAGCGTCACAAGCAATTTCTCTTAGTTACTGCTTTAGGAAAGTGGGCCCTCACTCAACGTCTTTCGAGTCTCTCAAGTCTCAACCTCCCTTCACTTACAACAATCTCCCACCACAAACATAAACACATTTGAACATGAGAGGGAGTGATGTAACTCGGTATGAGGTAGGCGGACTGGGGGTCAGTGGACAATTGGAAGAGAAAAACCCAAGTGACCGAACCTCACCGGCCTCCTCTGTTCACCCCCCTTTCGTCTTCGCGACGTGATTCCCTACTGTATGCGGATCACAGATGAAGTCGAAAGGTTTTTTGCACGTTCCAACAGGCCCCATCCTCCGGCAGTTGCCCATATGCTAATGCAGGTCCTGATGCACACCCCCGCCCCCAACAAATGCCCTCTACGATAACAAGCGCTAATGTACCAAGTGACGACGTCCAGTGTCGAACATATATATATACGTGTGTCCGGCCTGGGCTCCCCCTCTTCCTCTTCTCCCCCCCGCAGTCCATTCTTCGTTTCAATACAACACCACTGATTGATTACAGTCACTAGGCTTTTAGACAAGACGCTACCTTCTGCCCCAGCTCCAATCTTGTATCTGGCTGGGACTTCCATAATGACGTTAAAGGCGCGCAACCCTGGAGACCGGGCTCGCCGCGCCCACAAACTCCAAGCCCGGAAGCAAGACGCCGTATATAAGGCGTCGACGGCTCTCCCGGTTTCTACAGCCTCCACCCCGGTGCCGGCCCCCATCGCGCCGGCCGCCCCCCTCTTGCGCATCCCGAGGGCCAGGTACTACACCCTGCTACCCCACTGTGGGACTTGCCACGGGGTAATTGAGGAGGGCGAGGATGTCGTTGCCCGTAAGTCTTTCGTCCGTCGCTGCCTGTTCCCTTCCGTCTCCACCCTTTTTTCTCCGCCCTCCCCCTTCATTCACTGCTCTCTTCCCTCCTCGCCATTTGCCACCCATTACCACCCTTACAATAACCATACTAATTGTCCCTAGTCTGGGGTAATGACAACAACACCGAGTTCTGGTCCTGCTCGGGGCTCTTCAGCTTCCCCGGTCTGGACGGTGACCACGCGTGGGCCAGCGGTTGCGACCACTGCCGGGACTTCAGTCATTGCTCGGGGTATGTACTAATCCGACTCTCTTCTCACCATAGGTAGGGGCCCTATCGCTGACATTGCTGGCTAGGGCGAACGCGGCAGTCCCAATTCACCAGGGCTGCTACACCATCTTCCGCGACAATTGCCCCGTCCCAGACGCCCTTGGACGGATTTGGACCCTGGGGACATGGAGCATCCCGGTGCCAGGGACGGCTCAATCGAACTGGACCGCCGCTTTGCCATGTCTCGGGATGTGGTGAACAAGCTGGCTGTAGAGGCCGGATTTCCGCAGTTCTTGCGCTGCCCAACAGAGGTGCTGGAGATGATTCGGCTCCAAGATCCCCAGACCTGGTTCTGGAGGGCCGTCTCGACAATGACTCTGGCCGCCGACCTCGCCAAGATGCCCACCAGTGCTAAGCGCACCGTGCCCCTGGCCGAGGTTCAGAGCTGGCAGCGGGGTGGACAGTTGACGTGGACCACGAAGGCGTCTACCAAGGGCAGCTCGTCGCGGAGAGACACGGTGCTCATCACCGTCGACGCCCACGGCATCCAGAGCGTCGAGCGCCTCCGCAGCCTCCCGGCGCGGAGCAACCCCCCTCGCCGCGGGCCCGAGGGTGAGCAGACCGCTTTCATCGCGGTGCAGGTTTCCTGCCTCCGGGAGGTCAAGGCCAGCCTCAAGGACGGCCTCTTGCGCCTCAACCGCCTGCCCTACCTGCCCCGCGGAGCACCCAGCACCGGCCCCTGGGACTTCGTGCCTTGGAACAGGCCCTTGCCAGCGGTGTGGGACACGCCGTACAACGCCTTCGTCATGGAATGGTCTCAGGTCCCCGTCATTGCCCGCGCCTTCGAGCTGAGCGCCGTCACCGGCCTCACCGTCTTCTATCGGAAGGGCAGTTTTGTCGGCATCCACGTCCACGACGCAACCCACCCGAGCGCCCTCCCGTCTTTTGAGCGCCTGCACCCCGGCCTCAAAAGGACCGTCACCTGGATCCACCTCCCCATCGCCCAAGCCCAAGACCCTATTCGAGTGCTGAAGATCCGCCAGTACCTAAAGTCCGGCACCAACCCGCACAAGCCGATGGTCCTGCTGGTAAGCCACCCCCCTTCTTTTCAAGTAAACCCCAAACTAACCCCCCCTTTTATAGATCCGCACAGCCCTCTCAGGCGACATCCAAATCGGCCACCCACCCACCACCACCACCACCACAACAGCAGCACCAACAACAACCAACTATAAAGACGCCACCGTACCCAACCCAACCACCCTATTCCACGGCACCCCCACCCCAGGCCGGGCCGTCACCTTTCTCGGCGCCAGCAGCCGCCACCACCACCGGGGGACCGGGACGGCGGCCAACTCAAACTTGAACTTCTTCCCCGACGACAACGACGACACAACAACAACCCCTCCGGTCCCCACCGCCGTGCGCGACCCGCTCCACTACCCTCCCCCGCGGGAACCATACCCCAGCTACAGCTGTGCGTCGCTCGAGGGGGTGGACCGCGCCCAAGGCGATGGTGGTTAGCAAGAGGTTGGAGGAGTGGGGGGGGGAAGAAGGCGTATTTTGTTGGGGTGCACTTCTTGTCGGAGCAATAGGTGGCTGCGGCCGCAGCAGCGGCCGCTGCTGCTGCGGAGGTTGATGACGATGATGATGCTGAGGATAAGTTGGGTGAGGCGCAAGAGGCGAAAAAGACCTGGCCAATGTTGGGTGAGCTGAGGTGCTGGTGTAACTGGCCGGATGTACATGTTGAAGTCAACCTGGAGGAATAGGGCTCTTCTGGGGCGGATGCATATACCACACGGTTCAAGTGGTTGGATTGGTTTTTGGAATATACCCGACACGGCGATTTCATAGAGATAGATAGCCAGCAATGTCAGCATGGTTCTAATTGTTCTCGTCGTAGTTCCATCTCAACGGGACGCTCTGTCCACGGTGAAGGCTCAACCCATAGATCCACCGTTTCCACCTTGCCAACACCAACCACATGCCAACTGACCGTACGCTTGTTTGTGTCGTTGCATAATCTCACTCCCCAGAAATCGACAGATTGCAAAACCAACATCGATAGCTAAGGACTACAAGTACAGATACAACCCCCCCTAATCCCAAGCCTCGCAAACCCGCCCACCACACATATTCCCCCCTATAATATCGGATCGCATTACAGTCATTCACCCCGCTCAGTCATCCCGAACATGCCATCATCTCTTCTCGCCCTACGTGGCAGCAGCAGCCCTCCTCTAACGAGCCCCACCCGCCCGGCGCACAATAACCTCCTCCCCGACATCCACGTCATCGTCGTCCGGATCCTCAATACTCGTCCGCCGCGTGGCCTCCACCGCCCGGTTGATCTTCTTCCCATCCTCGCTGATCATGGCCTCCTCCTCGCTCGTCAACTCAACGGGCTCCTCCGTGATGCCCCCAATACCCATCCCATCGCCAGAGGCAGTGGCGGCAGCGGTGGAAGCGCCCTCGGCCGCCGACCCAGACTCATCCTCCCGCTTCTCCCTCGAAAACGGCCAGAGACTGCTAAACGGGCTGATGGTGCTGCTCTTCAGCATCGGCGCGGCAGGATGCACGGCCATGGGCTTGACGAGGATGCTTTCCCTGGCCGGATCGATGCCCGACACACTGGCGCGCCCCCCCACCTCGGGCATGGCAAAGTCGCCAAACTCTTCATCCTCAATGTCATCGTCGTCGCCACCCAGCCGCCGCCCGCCGTCCTCGTCACTGCTGTCGTCATCCCGACCGTCACCAAACCGCTCCACCTCCAGGCCTTGGGTGTCGTCGCGACCCCTCCTCCCGCTCCCGCCGCCCCTGGCGCTGCGGACCACGCCGCGCCACCAGGAGCCGCGATTCCAGGCCGTGTTGGCCGAGCCCATTCCCGCGCCGCCGCCGCCTTCTACGTTCTCGACCTCGCCGTCGTCGCTTCCACTGCCCGAGTTGTCTTCATCGTCGTCGTCGTAGTCAGCAAAAGGGTTCCGGACGCGCTGGCTGGCTGCCGTGTTTGGGAGGTTGAAGGCTCCGGAGCCAGTGGCATCGTCTGCTGTCGGGGGGGAGCTGCCTTCTTCCCCGCCATTGGCTGCCGCCGCGGCAGCGGCATTGCGCTTGTTCATGGCTAGCCGGGCCGCGAGTTGAAGGCGCGCTCGGGATGGGGGGACGTTGAGAGGCGGTGGGGGAGGCGGAGGCGGCGGAATCGAAGGCGGGCTCATCGCGTTGGCGTTGGCGTTAAGGGGGTCCGTATAGGCTCGAAACTGTACGCAGGTCGTTAGCTGTCATTCGGGGTAAAGTACGTGTATCAAGACATGATAGGTAAGAGCAAAGGTGGCCGATAATGCAGGGTGGTTGCAACACAAGAACCTACACAGGGGACAAGCCCCCTGTGATGGATGGAAGGAGTACCAGGACGGAAGAGACTGAGTGCCCATGGAAGGAGACGTCCCATCCCGAAAAAGGTGCGGTTGCCCACTGGGCATCTCATCCAGGTTCGGGGAAGGAGAAGACAACAAACACGACGACTGAAACCGCCACTCCTTCCGCACAGGACGAGTAAAGTAACCAAGCAGCTCAAGACTTATTGAGAAGTCACGGCTACCAGTTACTTCGCTACCCGTATGATACCACGAAACCGTGTTCGAAAAGCATCGCTGTAGGACCTTGCCCTTGCCAACACACTTCGCCGTCTTCATCTCCCGTCGCCAAGGCGGCTCATCATCCTACAAAACCCGCGGAAGAAATTGATCGGGCCATGACCATACGCTGAGCATGGACCTGGCCCGTTCCAAACATCCGAAAGGTCATCGTAGTCCGGTTCGTCGATGCCGATGTCGCTCTGAACGCCACCGGTATCTTTGCCTTGGCCTTTACCAGATGACGCGGTCGCCAACCGACCCAGGTTCGACAACATGTCATAATTGGGAAGCCAATCGTAATCGTCAGGAAAATCGGAATCACCAACCTCGTTATTGACATCCTCCTCGGTGTCTTGTTCCTCGTCCTCATCTTCGTCACTAGAGCTGCCGAATCCGCTCATAAGAGTCCCCGCGCTGATAGCGAAGGGCCCGATTCCGCCGCCGCCAGATCCACCCTCAGCCAGATCTGAGCCTCCATTCAGCCCAGCGTCCGCGAGGGCGCTGGACGCGCCGGCACCACCACCGAGGCCGATCGAGCCCAGGCCGGAAAATCCGCTACCCATGAGGCCTGGCGCGTTTGCGCGGCTCAAAGCCACCTCTGGGCGGACACCGCCGAGGATGGCATTGTCACGCTCACGAGTCTCGGCAAGGGCGCCCTCGACATAACTGACCCAATCCTGCGCCATCACCTTCTCCAGCACCGACTCGCTGAGAATCTCGGGAGGATGGCGCTCGGTAAACTTGACAACCTCTTCAGCGATGAGAGTCAGGTGGCCCATGTATCCCATGCGGGTTTTGTTCTCAGTCTGAGATTTTTCACTCGCAAGCTGGCCGTTGATAATTTGATTGGTAACATCAGCGGCCTCGAAAAGGCTGGTAGCGAGCGTTGGATTGTAGCCCCTGTCCATTGGCCCGTTGAACACCTGTTGAACAATATCGTAGACGACGTTGTGAAGGAAGTTATTCCACGGGTACCGGAAGAAGAAGCCGAGAATCGTGGGGACGACACGGTGCTCGAGGAATTGCATCTTCAGATAATCTCCCACAACGGGCTTGGGCTCGGTCGGAGCGTCAGCCGCGGGCTTCGCCGCCTCAGCCGAGACGACAGAAGTATCTCCCGTCTCCTGAGCGGGTCGTGTAGCCACGGTCTCGGCTTGAGCGGGTCCTTGCTCCGGCGCTGATTCTTGGGCCGAGATATCCGCCGTTTGTGTGTCGGTAACCTTTTCTTGAGGTAACGACGGAGCATCGGCTTCGGTCGACTCGGTGGGCTTCTCCTCAACGGAAGGTGCCGCGTTCTCCCTCGAGAACAACGGGGCGGGGGTGTCATCTGGGTGAGGAGACATCTGATCAGAAGGTGGCGGCTTGACCGCGACCGACTCGGTCGTGATTTCGGTTTCCGGTTTCTCCGCCTCTGAGACGGCCGGGGCACTGGGAGAGTCAATTTTTGCTTGTTCGCTTTTGCGTGACTCGTCGCTCTTGGCTTCCGGCTGTGTCTGCTCTGGCTTCGCCTGCGGGGTCGCCAGCCCCTGGGCAGCCTCAGAAGCCGAATCCTTCTTCACCTCATCAGGGTCCACCGTCTGTGCTGTCTTCTTGCTGGGTGAGAGAGGAGCGACCACCAGGTCGGCATCGTCAAATGGTGGCTGATGCTCCGCGCTATTGCTCCCAGGCTCACCGAAGCTCGCCTTGGGCGAGTTGAGAGGTTCATCGACGAAGTCGTCGTCGTCCTTGCCTAGGAGAGATGACTCCGGTGGGTGTGTGGGCGCATCGGGAAGCTCTAGAACGCCGTGCGTGTTTTCCTCATCCGCAGCATGCGACACTTCCTCAAATCCGTCGTCGTCTGCGGAGATGTTCATTACTTCGAGCTTGCGGCCTTGGTCGGCAGTTGACAGCTGCGAAGCCCACATCGAGACGTCGGTTGAGGACGGCTCATTGCCGCTCGCAGTCAGGAGTCGGCCTTCCACCCGAAGCCGACGCCGTTGGGTGTCGCGGGCGTCGATTAGATCTTCGGCGCCGTTTTCGTTGAGCAACATCATGTTGCTGCAATGCAAGAGCTCCGCCATGAGTTCGCACGTCTTGAATCGATCGAAGCCCAGTGGCTCAATCCGGTCCCCAAAGGTTGATGAAAGCCGTTTCTCCTGCGCGGGCGCATTCAGGACCAACTTCATGAAATCCGGAACGTGCTGAGCAAATAAACGAAGAAGCGTGCCGAGATAAATGGGGTCCCGACTCGAGGGGGCGGCATTGATATCCACACCTTCGGGATCGTAGTCGGAATTGTTCTTCCTGATAACCTCAATCACAATGCCCACGCCGCAGGTCAGGGGGTTGCCGCCCCCGAGCATGTATTGGATGAGCTGCTCGCCACACGGCTTCGAAACCAGTTGCCGCGTGAGTTCGTTTGGGCCGATACACGTCTGCTCGTTTTGCGAGGCGTTGGCCGAAACGGTGATGATGGCCTTGATGAAGTCGGCCGCCGAGGTCTGCGTAGCCCAGCTGTGTTCGGGTCCGAGGAAGGATAGGAGGGTCGGCATGACCTCTTGCGTGTACAGCCACTACAAGACAGTTGGTTTCGGTTCAGGTCATTAAAGAAAGCAGGATTGCGACGTACCTCGACGATGCCTTGGCCACTTTCGGTGCGTTCCAAGCTGATGATCTTGAGCAAGAGATCCATGACCATGGGGCAATCCACATGTCTCAAGATATCCGGAATGGCGCCGTCCATAGACTTCAACAGGTCCAGCATTTCCTCCGTCTTCTTGTCAAACAGGGACTCGTTGACTTTGGTGAAATAGCTCGCCTGTAGGGGGTCGAGGGGGATTTGGCGCTTCAAAAACTGCCAGAAATCGCGCAGAAGCGGCTTGCTCTCCATGAGCGCATCGTACATTGACCAAGTGTCCGAGGACAAGATCTCTGTGGACACAAAAGCATATCGATTCCGCTTCTTTTCGCTGTCCTCCTGACTGGTGTCACCGGCCCTGGAAGAGCTCCGTGATCTGGCAGGGGCCGGCGCAGTGCCCTTGCCCTCAACGTCCTCGGCTTCATCCTCATCGTCGTCGGGCGCGGCGACTGGCTCGAGTCTGGGGGCAACTACGTATTTAAGCAATCTTTCGAGCACTTGCGGGTCCCGAAGATATTCGACAAGCCGGGCATTGTGTTGTTTCAGCTCTTGTACTAAATCGCTCTCGTCGAGGAGTTCCTCGAGTTGGAAGTTATCCCGCTCAAGAATAGCGTCGATGGTGGAGACATTGGCGTAACCGCCAAATCTCCAGAACATGTTGGGCGAGGGCCGATGACAATTGCTATGTCACGGCGCCAGTGAGGGTATCGGCGGTAAGTCGTAGTATCGCGGTTCTGATGGTGTTTGCAGGTCCCCTGCGATCGCATACGTCGGCTGACGGTTGGTATGGGGAAGTGTCGGGTTGACTCGCGTTGGCGTCCCGAGAGGTAAATGGCGTGCAATGGGCTCGAGGGAGATACTGGATGTATCTGTTTCGGCGGCGATGCAAAATGCTGGAATTGGTCCGCAACAACGGACGGGTATCTCAATGTCTAACTAAGGTATCTGGCGGCGGGGTCGAAACGATTAGCTTGGGAAGTTGGTGGGGAGGGGCCGCCTCGACTCGAAAGTGGGGGTGATATAGCGTGACGCCAACACCGACACAATGTGCGAGTCGAAGTGAAGCGAGCGGCACGCCGGAGCGACGTAGAGATGGCAGCCCGGAGTGACAAGCCGGAAGTGCGACGAACAAAGCTCTTGACGCGAGGATTCCGGGTCAAACGGGGGGTCTGCGATACTCGGCGGGCGGCACGACGGTCCAAGGCCGAGCGGCGATCGGGGGGGAGGGCAACGTACAACAGAAACCTTGGTCGAATGCCAATAATGCTACAATTACAACACGGCCGGGCGGGAAGTCAAGGAACAAAATAAGAGACGTCTATTGTCGCCGGTGCCGTGGCCTCGAAGGGAGTGAGGGCGCGGGGTCCGTCGCTGTGTCGAGGATGGGATGCGAAGCCTGATGAAGAAATGAGGTTGAACCTGCTGCGGGCTGGGAGCCCGTGGACGGACATGCCCTCACGGGTCCCTTCCAGCTGGGGGCCAGGCCGTCCGCCGCTTCCCGGGCAGGCGCCTAGGCCTCAATCAACTGAGCCCCACTATGCGGGTCTTATGATTGGGCCATCCAGGCTGGCCTCTCCGAGACGCTCGGACCAGGCTTCAGTGAAGCTTGCATTCGGTCTCCGATTTGGTGCTTGTTGGGTTGGTCTCTCCCCCTGCTCTCATGGCGGGAAGTCTCAGCAAGTGAATTGGGCTGCAACGGTTTCCGTGTACTTCCAAGCCCAGACGGAGCCCAAACTGGGGAAATCGCTCAAGCACGGCATCGACGTCAATGTTCCTATTTTCCTGTTTTCGCGGGATAAATCTTCTGAGCCCTACGCACCACATGCATTCCCAGCAGGCAACCACCCCGCGAGAGCCGAACACTCGCAACGTGGCGGCTGACAGTGGCCGCCATCACGAGGCCTGTTGAAAGCCTGAAACAAAGAAAACACAACTTCCATGGCTTGAGCTTGCCAAGGTCGTCGATCATCGATCGCGCTCCCCGCCACGACCCGTGCTGGCCACGTTTTATCCCGGTCGCGCACGTGTGAGTTGACCAGTCGCTGTCGGCTAAAACTCGACCCTGCCTCCTTTCCTCCTTTCCCCCGGTTTGGTATTTTAAATTTTCGAGGGGGTTGAGCATTCCATGATCTCTGTGCCCTTTCTATAAAAGGTGCTTGTTTTCGGTCCAACAAGGAGCCGGTGTTGTCGGGGGTTAACGGAGTCGGGCCACTATGGAGAGAGTATCACGACAATGGCAACACATGGGTAACACATGGGTAGGAGCGTCAACCAGTTGGATCACAGCGTTATTGATTCCTAAGCAAAAGGAAACCGTCGCTTAGACACAGTTATGACTAACGGGAAAGGAACCGAACGACGCGGGGAACAGAGCAAACACAGACGTGTTGAGCCATGCTCGACTGCTTCGGATTTTTACATCGCCCTTCCACAGACTCAGGTATACCACGTCGGCTCCGGCACCTCCCCCAGCAGAAAGTACCTCCCCAGCTCGCGGTTCTTGTACGCCACCGGGTCATGCAGCGTATGCGTCCTGATGTCCCGCCAGAACCGGTCCAGCCCGACCTTGCTCGCTGTCGCCCGAGCACCTGTCACCTCGAACACGCCCGCCGTGACCCGGAGGCCCGTGTCCGTGGCGACCACCTTGACACTGGCTACCCACTCAGCCCAGTCGCCTCGCTCCTGCGGCGTTAGGCCGGCACGGTTGGCTGCGTACGCGCTGTAGAGGCGGTCTGCCTCGGAACCGGCTCGGTCGGCGAGGGCTTCGGAGGCGCGGAGGTGCGCGTGGAAGTTGCCGTAGGTGGAGAGGATGTGGAATTCGTCGGTGGCCGAGGCTTTGTTCTGCGAGGAGTTAGAACAAACTGAAAGTGAGAAAGATTGGGCCGGACTTGCATCTCCGCCAAAGGGCCAGGCCCGCGTCTGGGTGGTGGTGTACTTCTTGGCAAAGTCCAAGGCGCCGAGGGCGATGCCGATGTAGAAGTTGCTGAAGACGAGTTGAATGCTGGTGGAAAGGGGGTCAATGACTGCGCTAACAGGGGGTTGGGTGGTGGTCAAGTCTTACCTTGGCAGCAACAACGAAGGAAACTGGACCCCCAGAATTGCCGGATCAGGCTTCTTGGTCTTCGCATCCCACCCAAAGGCATCGTCCCATGGTGCCGACACGTTTTCAATCTTGGCAGCCCCCGACTCGGTCAACCGCAGCCCGATATTGTCCCAGTTGTAGCTGAAGGCGATCCCCGGCTGGGCGGTCGGCACGATGGTGAAGATGTGCTCCTCCGGCGGCCGGCCGTCGACAGCACCCTCGAGCACGATCAGGTCTGAGACGGCAGCGCCGGTGGTGAAGTTCTTGAAGCCACTGTACGTGATCTTCTCGTCGTCGTATGTGATCTTGAGATCACTGTCACGCGGGTTGACGGCGCCGCCGACGTAGTAGTTGTTCTCGATGATGAGCTTCTGGAATCGGTCGGCCTGCTCGTCATTGCCCACGACGTTGGCTGCGCGCGACCAGAGGAGGTGATAACCGAGGAGCATGCCGATGGAGCTGGAAATTGTCAGCCCTCATAGTCTCTACCCCGGAAGGACACAGCTTAGGAGTGTACCCGTCTCCCTTGGCAACCTCGCGGATCGCCTTGTATCCTACGCTCCAGGGCTGCTCGCCGCCCCCATACTTCTTGGGGCCGATGAGTTTCAGCAAGCCAGAGTGCTTAAGCAGGGCGACCTCTGCTTTGGGAGACTTGTTTGCGTTTTCGCGGGCGGCAGCATCAACAGCAAGGACGGCGGCGACGTCTCGCGCCCTCTGCAGCCAGCCCTCGGTGTCGGTGGGATACGTCGACCATTTCGATTCGTAATCCTGGTATACCGTTGGATCTGAGCTTGAAGGAGCCTTGTTGATCACAGGCAGTTCTGTGGTTGCCATGGTGGATAATTGACCGCTTGCTGGAAGAGATGGAATACACTCAGGACTCGGTCCTGCAAGGAGGTTCAGGGGTATTGGGGGCGAGGGGAAAAGATGAAGAATCCTGTTACTTGTGCTCTTCGCAAAATGCCTCTTGAGCACGCATCAACTCATACATATCTATTTCTGATAGATGTCTTCTTGCCGCCGTCCCCCGGTCCCGATTGCGCACAAAGCCACCGCGATTTCATCAACTGGCATCGCCGACCACAAAGGGAGCTTGGGGTGCTCGAAGAGAAGAAGTGGCTTATCCCGCGCTTAGCTCGGGAGCATGCCTTGACTGGGAACCTTGACTGCGAGAGGCTCCCTCTGTATAGTTACTGACTCGGCCTCACGTCGTTGGGAGCATGCTGAGTGCTGTCCGTGTGCATCACCTGCAGCATTATTGGCCAACAGCGCAACAGTGCGCAAGCACGCAAACGTTGGTGCGAATGGCTACACCACCGACTGATCTTGATATTGTGTAATAGTCTCCGTTCTGGGTGCATCCCGAACTATAGATCGATTTCAGGGCGCATCGTGACAAAGACGCCATCGTGAAGCTCCACCCACACCAACCGGCACTGGTCGATCATTACGCGCTTCCTATATGCCACGGTGACACGGTATCCCCAAATCACATCTTGATCCGTGGAATTCAGGACGACTTCGGAAGGGTCCCGGGAATTGCGTGATCCCCGGCCCGCATCCCCCACGCCAAGGACACCGATCGGCCGGAGGAGGCACATGGCATCATCAAGCTTGGTGATGGCGGGATCCGCAACTTCATCGTCAATGTTGGACAACGCGGGGTATTTACAAAGAACGTGATCATGTCATAGTCGGAAACATTAGCCCTCGTTTACATGTACTTGCCATCTGGTCATCAACAACACCAACAGCCCACAAACACTCAACGTTCTCACTACCCCCGAGTCCTCACCATCCACCAGTCCTCAATAAACACAATGGCCACCATTGACCCCTCCCAGCTCAACAGCGACCCAGACCGTCTTCGGTTCGCGTACGTCCTTCTTCCTCCTCCCAGGCGCATACACTCAGAACAACCACGACCACCAGCGTCTATTGCAAAGTCTTCTCACTAACCAAACCCCTTTAACCCCTACCACAGGTACTGGGTGCCCAACGTCTCCGGCGGCCTTGTGATCTCCAAGATCCCCCAAAGGACCTCGTGGGATTTGGAGTCCAACCTCCGGTACGCTCGCGCCGCGGAAACCGCCGGCTTCGAATACGCACTCACCCAAATCCGCTTTACCGCGTCCTACGGCGCCTCGGGTAAGTCCACCTTCCATCAGGTTCTCTGTGTGCCTCTTGATCACACAGCCACTCCAAGCAACAACCACCATACCTCCAGAAAAAGAAAAGAAAGAAAGAAACAAAAAGAAAGAAAAAGAAAAGAAGGAAGAAAAAAGAAGAAAAGAAAAAGAGAAAAAAGAAAGAAAAAGAAAGAAAGACTAACACCACCCCACACAACCAGACCAACACGAATCCGTCTCCTTCTCCCAAGCCCTCCTGCACGGAACGACGCACCTCAAAGTAATCGCCGCCATCCTCCCGGGCCCCTGGTCCCCCGCGGTAGTGGCCAAGCAGATCGCCAGCATCGACCACTATTCGGCGGGCCGCATCGCCGTCAACATCGTCTCGGGCTGGTTCCGCGGCGAGTTCACGGCCATTGGCGAGTGGTGGCTGGACCACTCGGAGCGGTACCGGCGGTCCAACGAGTTCATGCGCTGTCTGCGCGGCATCTGGACGGCCGATGCTGATGTTAAAGAAGAAAAGGAAAAAGAACAGGCGGGGTTCACGTTCGCGGGCGACTTTTATCGGTTTCGCGGGTACAAGTTGAGTCCGAAGCCTGTGCAGCAGCCGCACCCGGAGATTTTCCAGGGGGGCAACAGTGATGATGCGCGGCGGAACGGGGCCGAGGTGGCGGATTGGTATTTCATGAATGGGAATGATCTGGAGGGGTTCAGGGCGCAGATTGAGGATGTCAAGGGCCGGGCGAGGGCGGTGGGGAGGGAAGGGCAGGTGAGGTTTGCGGTGAATGGGTTTGTGATTGTGCGGGAGACCGAGGACGAGGCCGTTCAGGTGCTGCGTGAGATTCAGGGCAAGGCGGATGGGGAGGCCGTCAAGGCGTTTGCGGGCGAGGTGAAGAATGCCGGGGCGAGTACGGCGAACCAGACGGGCATGTGGGCGACCAGCACGTTCAATGATCTCGTGCAGTACAATGACGGGTTCAAGACCAAGCTGATCGGCACCAAGGAGCAAGTCGCCGAGAGGATCGTGCTGCTCAAGAGCCTCGGGGTCAACCTCGTGCTGACGGCCTTCTTGCACTATGAGGAGGACGTCGAGCAGTTTGGCCGGGAGGTGCTGCCGCTGGTGAGGCAGCTCGAGGCGCAGGGAAGAGGGCGGGATGCCGCGTTTGAGGTCGAGCGGACGGGTGACGTGTATAGGAAGCCTAGCTCTTAGGGGGGCGCCTGTTTGATGTAACATCGACGTGTCCATAGAACCGGCTCAACCGTGCTGAACATTGACGTGTATAGAGTCATTTTCTGTCAAGTTAGTTGACGACAACTCTTCCGGCATCAACAGCGCGCCCCTCCCGACTGTTACGCGAGGTGCAGAACCGGGAATCCCTCCGCCGAGATTGGTCCAGGTCTCCATGGTGATATAATAACAGTGCCCTGGCGTAAGGCCCGTAACTTCTGCCCTGTTACCCCTGACTCCGAAAATGTAGGGAAAAGCACCGGGCTGATCGCTATCCCAGTGGGTGATGGCATAGCGGTCAATCTTGCCAACGAAGGGACGCCGCGGAGGGTCCCAGGAAATAGTAAAGCCAGTCGGAGTTGCGTGGGTGAGAACGTTCGTGGGCGGGGGTGCCGTGGACGGATATGCAACCGCCGAGGCGACGTTGCTCCAGGGAGACTTGAGGTTGTCGCCTCCGCTGGCGCGGACCCGGCACTCTACTGCCTGATGCCTTTGCAAGTGCCTCCAGTCGTATTGACTGCAGTCTACGTGAGTGAGACCCCAGTCGCGTTCGCCAGGAAAGCGGCGCTCAAGGTCGTAGCCAATGGCGCCGTAGATGGCATCCCATGTGATGGTGATGCCGCTGGGCGTTGGGATTGTTTTGAGCCTGGTTGGGGTGGGAAGGGGCCGAGGAGGGATGTCTTCTGGGATTACAACAAGCGGGGCCCGGCCGATGGAGAAAGTAGAGATGAGTGTCCGCGAGAAAGCCTGAGCGATTTGACACTCACCGAGGGCGTTGGGGTGAAGGCCGTCATAGGCAGCGTCCGAGTTGGCGCCGCCGCCTGAGGAGGAGTCAATATCGGGTCGCAGTGGTGGCAGGTGCACGCCAGACTTACACGAGTAATTCTCACAGAGGCGGACAAGTCCAATGGGTGACTCGGTAGAGTTCCAATGTGGGACAGCGGCGGCAAGCATGGCGTTGTAAATGTCCGTGTTTATGGGTAGGTCTTCCTGGCCCGGCAGGTCGGTTCGGTGCGGGACATTCGCAATCGCGAAGTCCAGGTCCCGTTTCACGGACCTTGCTTGGTCGATTAAATGCTTCATGCTCGCCAGGGTCTCGACGGGCCCGCACCCGCGCCAGGCGAGGTCGTTAAACCCGAGCTGGACTAGGCAAATGTCAGGTTGGTAGGCGGCGACGTGCTCGGCGATGAGGTCCTTGGCCTCGTGTGCCTGGCGTCCGTTCGCAGCGAAATGGGCCGAGTCATCTTGGAACGCCTGCTTGACACCCGCGGCGTATCCTCCCCAGGAGCGACGGGGTGGCGGCAGATCGGGGGGCTCGTCGGCCAGGCGAGGGGGGCGTGGAGGACAGTATATTTCGGGGGCAAATGTGCCTCGATAAGGCCCGACAAAGCGCACGGCGTGCTGTTCGTTGAGCCACTCCCAGATGCGGTAGGGCCACGTCCAGTCGCCCTCGCGGCCGTGTGCAATCGAGTCACCCACCACCATCACCCGGATCGTGAATTGATGTTTTGCGGGCCGGTCCATGTTTGGCCGATGGTTGTCATTGAGTAGTGCTGATGGTTCAGTGTGGTGTTTCCGGACCAGGGCCAGGACTCGAGACTGAGGTGGGGGGGAGGCTTGGGTGGGGGGAAGTGGGGGGACATGGAAGGAAATTGGCGGGGGCGGGGGCGGAGACGGGACCCGGGACGGGTGTGGGGTGAGCCTGGGAGCCCGGGAGCCCGGGAGCCCGGCCAAGACAACCCGAGGCACGAGAGGGTAGTCAAGGGTTAGGGTCTCCTTCCCTGCACGAACACAATCCGTTTCAAGGTCTCCAGGGGCTGATTTTCTGATTAACTCCACCCGCATGGATTCCAGTTCGAGCAACCAACAGACGTCGCATCGGCCAACTCAAAGCAGCCAACAATTGGGGGCCGCAGTTCATCGTCATTTCCGGGTTTCCCAAACCATGACAAGAAACGCGGCACGGTGGTAGCGAAATGCCCAAGCGCCAGGGTTGATCGAGATGTCCTGCAGGGCTGGGCTGAGGTTGCGGGTTGTCATTGGACTGTTGGTGGCAACCAGGGGTTTGCCCAGAGCACCACCCCTGAATATCCTCTCTGTGCCGCACGGGTGCCGATACACTTGCAGAACAGAGTCACATCACGAAATCGAATCAGGCACCACTCATTGAGTCGAGCCGAGTGATGGCCGCCCACACACAAAACTCGCTGGTGGGACGGCGAGCCTTCCCATGCTCTCTCTCATTCTCCCTCTTGGCACCCGCTGACGCTCACTTCGTCTTCGCAGACTGTCATTCTTTTTGTCCTTTGGGACACCACACTCATTTCAACGCCAGCTAGCTACACTCGTTTCAACATGCACAAATTCATCTTCCTGGGCGTCCTGCCCGCCATTGCCATGGCGCGTCACGCGTCGCCCCTATTTCACCTCCGCCGCACCGACTCGTACGAGGCCCAGCCCCAGCCGCAGACCTGTGAGGAGTTGGACCTCCAGCAGTGCGGGACAGGTTGCATTCCCTTGGACTACGCCTGCTGCCCTCAGGAGACAGGAGGGTGTCCCTCCGACATGCACTGCGTTGTGGCCGATGACGGTCAGGACGGGTGCTGTCTGGATGACTACGTTTGCACCGGCAATGGTGGTGTGACGGAGACCACTTTCTCCTTGACCTCGACCGCACCGGCCGACAGCGAGGTCCCGGAGCCGACGACCACCACTACAGCCGAGGCTGACACCCCGGGCTACAGCGAGGAACTCCCGACTCCCACGGCCACTGCCACTGATGAGGAGGAGGCCAGCCCAACCACAGCCGAGGACGTCCCCACGTCCACGGCAACCGAAGAGGTTCCCACGTCCACGCCAACCGAAGAGGCTGCAAGCACAACTTCAACCAAAGATTCTGACCAATCTTCCACCACCGAGGCTGCCAGCTCCACCGAGGCTGCCAGCTCCACCTCCGTCTCAGACACGGCGGCGTCCATCTCAACCGCCGCCTCCTCCACCGGCAGCAGCAGCAGCAGCAGCAGCAACACCACCCTAGCCTCTTGGACGACAACCCGCGCCTCCAAATCCACCGCCTCCCTCACCACCAGCACCACAGCCTACACCACCTCGACAGTCTACACCACCACCATCAAGACCATCACCTCCTGCCCGGCCTCGCACCCCTGCACATCCGGCGGTTTCGGCGGCAACAGCTCCATCATCCTCGTCACCGAAACCATCGCCGTGTCCACAACCATCTGCCCCGTCACCGAATCCCCTCCCCTTCCCACCACCACGACCTCCATGGCACCCATCGTCAAGCCCAGCGTAGTCTGCCCCGGCCAGGGCAAAGGTTGCCACCCCGCTCCTCCCGCTGAGACTGCGTCGTCAACGTCAACGTTAACGTCGACAAGCTCCGAGGAGTTCCTTCCGGGCTATTCGGGCGTGTTTACCCCCATTGCGACTACTACCCCTCTTGGCAATGGCACTGCTACTGCTACGGCCACCGCGACTGGTACGGCAGCGACGACGTCCAAAGTTGTGACTGCTGGGGCGGGGAGTGTTGGAGTTGGGATGGGGATGGGGATGGGGGTTCTCGGGGCTGTGGTTGTTGGGTTGTTTGCGGCTATTTAATTAGCATTGGGTTGTGTGTATGTGGTTTCGAGTTAAGGGGATGGAGGGTTTGGGGGTAATGAGATGATGTGATAGAGCCCGGGTTTTTCGATTCTTTGGTTGCGACTTGCGAGAGTGGCTTAATGATAATGCTGTTACTGTTGCGAGTTGGACTCCCGTTGGGGTTTGCAGACAGACATTGAGGGTCGGGGGCCTGGGACTGCTCAGACCTGGCTCTGAAATCTGGTATTCATGGATTCCTCAATGAAACCTAACCACCTGACCTGCTAGGTATACACCACCCATCCATGCCCCTGCCTCTATCAGGTATCAGCTTCCGTAGCATTGATCTCCACCTGCCCATCAACCCATCGCGCAGCGTGGAAAATACCCCCGTAGAAAGAAACCCGTCTATGCCCGTTTACATGCAAGCACCACCGTCGATGCCGATCACCTTGCCGTTCACCCACTCGCCATCCTGGGACGCCAGGAAGCACACGACGCGGGCAATATCGATGGGCAGGCCGACACGGTGGATGGGCGACCAGCCGGCGGCGTACTGCGGAAGTCAGCGTCTGTTGGAAAATGTGGAAAACAAACATGCGCCATACCTCATCAACACCCTCGTTATCAAGCTTGTCGCCGTCGGGGATGTACTCCCGGCAGACCGCGTGGTACATGTCGGTCTTGATGCCGCCGGGAGCGACGGCATTGACGGTGATCTTCTTGTCACCAAAGTCTGGACACATCAATCAGTACGACGACACAGCAAAGCGGGCCTGTTTCGACTCACCGATAGCCATGCACCGCACGAATGTCTCGATGGCGCCCTTGCTCGCAGAGTAAACGGCATGCCTGGGGACAGCCTTGGCCTGGCCGGTAATGGATCCCATGAGAATCAAGCGGCCGCCAACCTCAAGATGCTTGTAGGCCTCGCGGGCAACAAAGAACTGGCCACGAGTGTTGACGTTGAAGACGCGGTCAAACTCCTCCGGAGTAACATCCTTGACGTGGCCGAACGAGACGACACCGCTGTTGGAGCACACGATATCGAGCTTGCCAAACTTCTTGTGCGCCTCGACAAACAGACGGACAATGTCGTCGACGACGGTCACGTTAGCCTTGATGCAAGCCGCGTCGGAGCCGTTCTTCTTGATCTGGTTGACAACCTCCTGCGCGGCCGAGTCGCTGTTGGCATAGTTGACAATCACCTTGGCACCGCGACGTCCGAGTTCGAGGGCCATCTCCCGCCCGATACCACGGCCTGGCGTCCCCGGCGGGGCAAAGGTCAGCTGTCCCTATCCTAGTACGTTTCCGGAAGGCATGATAGGAGTTCGAGAGGGATTGGGGTCAGGTTGAGAAACCACCGACATGGCTGAAGCTACTTCGACGCTGCAGTGGCCTGCCAATAGCGGTCTCAGGATAGTGTGTGTATCAACGGATGTGGGGGTGGGGTTGTCTGGGCTTGCTGGCCGGACATGAGTTGGGGTAAAGTACCGACCCGTCCGGCGCCGGGAGGTTGTGGCACTTTACGGTGCGTGCATGCAGGTCCAGATGCGGCGATGCAACCACTCTCCGTGGCATGGAATAAATCGAAAAGCTTTGTACGTACCAGCGCCAGTCACGAGCGCGACCTTGCCCTGCAGCGAAGCCGACGCCATACCCAGGGGACCCGGGATCTGGTCGTACTTGCTGACATCGCCGGTGTTGGAAGTAATGCCAGGCATGGTGGATGGAGTGGTTGTATGAGTAGCGGTGGTTGAAGGTTTGGAAAGAGTTGTGCCCGAAGAAGTGGGCGACTGGGAAGATGGTAATTGTCGTTTGGCCTCGGTGGTCTCTGGTGCGGCGGAGCGGGTTGGGAGGAAGTGAGACGCGAGCCGGCGGAAGATGTCAGTGAGTCTCATTCGGCGGGCTGCGCGGGGGCACAAAGAGGGTTTTAAAAGCAGGTCGTGGTTCGGAGAGGAATCGAAAGGTGGCGAAGACACATGCTTCGTCCGACTCTTATATGTCGGATGGAAGGCAGACGTGAAACTTGCATATTCAATGCTCAAGTGCGCTTTTCTTCTGTGCAATTCCGGCCGTCGGACGACGTTGGAGGAAGGCCGGCCTGGGCGCTACGGACATGGCGCAAGGCATGGACGGGAAGAGCAGGGCAGCTGCGGACATACTGGCGAAACCGCTGACACTGGACTGGCTCGACTCGGTCTCGAATCAATGTGAAAATGCAAAGGATTCCCGGGCAATATTGCCTGATGATCCTTGCATGGCGATTCTTCCGCTATCCTGGATCGAAGCCGGCGTTGCCCGTCGTGCACAGCAGCTGCGGCTGCGGTTTCCGAGTATGTCCATGCCTCTCCTGCGTGCGTACCTACATACGGGTTCTAAAGTCCGCCCGTCCCCCGTCCACCGGGCGGTTCCCACCAGCTGGGAAAAGAAAGGGAAACTCCGGCGGCACTGCCAGGCATTATCTCCGAGTCTCCCCACAGGGTTTCCATTCCAGGTTGTTGCAAGAACGCCATTGACTTGGCTGCGACTGCCCGACCCTTTCTCGAACTCCGGTGCCGTTGCTCCTTCTTATACTCCCCTCACTTCTTTTTTCCCAGCCCACCCCCGAGTTCTCAAGGCTGCCAATTTGAATCTTAATTTAAATCGTTGTGACCAGAGTATTCACTCACGTAGAAGGTACAAACCTTATCTCGGTCGCTTGTTGACTGTACATTCTGTCTGCCGGACCTCCCTCACTGCGCTCTTCCGTCTCCATCCCCCCATGCGTCGCACAAAACGACAGGGAGCCGTGTTTAGGATTGGTCCGTCTTCTATTCCTCCATATCTTCTTCTCTTTGCCCCTTGCTTCGATTCTACAAACCGTCCAGCGATGAGCGGCTGTTAAGTGCCTCATAACCCTGAACTACATTTTGTAACTCACTGTGACTGAACACAACTTGAACTCAGAATTAAAAACCTAGTGCCCAAAACCATTGAGGTGGTCCGACTTATGTTCCTGCCCAGGATGAACCCTAGGTACCAATAATCCTTGTGATTAACCACCCTATCCCTCAACCAAATGATATCGTTTGTTATTCAAGACAGAAGAGAACCGATGACCATCGTAGGGCGCAGGCCAAGGATTCCGCTGCGAATCCCAAGTTGACCCTAAGTCATGTCTTCGTGTGTCACGATCGTTTTCAATTCTCCTGTTGGCCGTCAAACTGGTGTGAATTAGTTTTCGGGATGGGGTCTCGGGGGAGTGCAAGAACGGCCAACCATTAGGAAGCGAGTCGAGAACGGGTTTGGGAAGGTATTCCCCTATTTCGGATAACGAGCGGCGAGGGTGCGAACCCCAATGCGGAAGGATGTTTTGGTGCCTCGCAGTTCGGGGAAGTCTCGAAGCCAGCAGGCGGGAAAGAGCATCCGGGCTGCCCGGCTCCTGCACGCCAAAGCGAAGAGGAGAGAAATAGTGGAGAACTAGGAGGATAAGAACCCTTCTCCTCCCTTCACCGCAACACTCTTGAACACTGCATGCAGAAGCAAGTCAAGCAACCCAGATTCCACACCTTCTTGCATATGAATCGGAACAATGGGCAGTAACAAGAACGACCACCAAATTCAGACTGCGCCGCATGCGTCTGCGGCGTATTCCGACTGGGTTGCGTTGCAGAACAGACTCGGGTCCGACGAGCACGTCTTAGTCAATGGCCGCGACTTGACCGTGGCCGATGTCGTGGCTGTCTCGCTGTAAGTAACAGTCCCGCTTTGGGATGGCACAGAGAGAATTGCTGATTTCTTCTTCTTTTAGATACAAAGCCGCCGCAACACTCACTGGTGACCCCGGCCATCTCCAACTCGTCGACGACAGCGTCGCCTTTCTAGAGCGAGAGCTCGCAGCCGGCAACGTCATTTATGGCGTCAATACCGGCTTCGGCGGTAGCGCAGATACGAGGACGCAGGACTTGGAGCGGCTCCAGAGCGCAGCCATCCAGCATTTGAATGTCGGCATTTTGCTCAAGGCCGACAAGGCGGACCCTCGGGAACTAGACAATGGGCTGCTTCGAAGCCATGCACTCCCAACCCCCATTGTCAAAGCAGCTATGCTGGTCCGGTGCAACTCGCTCATGCGGGGCCACTCTGGCGTGCGTCTCAGTGTCATCGAGTCCGTCATGAAGCTGCTGTCTCTTGACATGACTCCGGTAGTACCACTCCGAGGCAGCATCTCGGCGTCAGGGGATCTGTCAACCCTGTCTTACATCGCCGGAGCCATCGAGGGCAACCCAGACATCTTTGTCAAGATTGGCGGTGAGGATGGCAAGACCAAGATTCTCTGCGCTAGCGAGACGCTCAAGATCGCCGGCGTAGCGCCGGTGCGTCTGCAAGCGAAAGAAGGCCTCGGCATCACCAACGGCACCGCACCTAGCTGCGCAGCGGCGTGCATCGCAATCCACCAGGCCAACCAGCTCGCGCTCCTCACCCAACTCCTCACCGCCATGGCCACCGAGGCCCTCAACGGTACAGCCAACAACTACCACCCCTTCATCTCGGCCATCCGCCCACACCCCGGCCAGGCCGAGGTCGCCTCCAACATTCTCCACTTCCTCTCCGGATCCAAGATCTGCCCTCCTCCCTCCCACACCAGCTCGATCGCCCGCATCGGCCTCGCCCAGGACCGCTACGCCCTGCGCACCGCTCCGCAATGGCTCGGCCCGCAGCTGGAAGACCTCCAGCTCGCCACGCGCCAAATCACCATCGAGCTCAACTCCACCACGGACAACCCCCTCCTCGACCCCATTAACGAACAAATCCACCACGGCGGCAACTTCCAAGCCTTTGCCCTCACTTCGGCAATGGAAAAGACGCTCCTGGCCCTCCAGAACATGGG
The DNA here is from genome assembly GCA_033296705.1 of Chaetomidium leptoderma. Classification (NCBI taxonomy): domain Eukaryota; kingdom Fungi; phylum Ascomycota; class Sordariomycetes; order Sordariales; family Chaetomiaceae; genus Chaetomidium; species Chaetomidium leptoderma. The sequence goes on along the minus strand of MU856946.1, from coordinate 70,801 downwards.
CCGCCTGCTCTTCGCCCAGTCCTCGGAGCTCATCAACAACACCACCAACAAGGGCCTGCCGCCCAACCTGTCGTTTGACGACCCCAGCCAGAGCTTCACGTGTAAGGGGTTTGATGTGAACATGGCGGCATATGCCGCTGAGTTGGCGTACCTGGCCAAGCCGGTGAGTGCGCACGTGCAGGTGGCCGAAATGGCGAATCAGAGCGTGAATTCGATGGCCCTTGTGGCGGCGAGGTATACGATGGAGGCGGTCGAGGTGGTGGGGTTGATGGCGGCGACTTATGCTTTTGTGTTGTGCCAGGCGCTGGATTTGAGGTGCTTGAGGTTGGAGTTTGGGGGCAGGTTTGACGGGGTGGTGCGGGGGGTTGTTAAGCGGTGTTTGCTGAGAGATGATGGGGTTGTTGAAAGAGAGCGGGAGGAGGTTTTGGTGGGGAGGGTGAAGGAGGTGGTGTTGCTGCGCTGGGATCAGTTGTCGCATCTGGATTTGTCGGATCGGTGCAAGACTGCGGTGAGCGAGTCGCTGGGCGCGGTGATTGAGTGTCTTGGGGATTGTGATGTTTCGCTGGAAGGGGTACGGGAGTACCAAGCTCAGATGGCTGCCGCGCTCGAGCGGTGCTATGCTGATCTCCGGACCGAGTTCCTTGGTCACCAGACAACGACCGAGTACATCAGTCCGGCGTCGAGGGTCGTCTATGACTTTGTGCGGAAGGAGCTAAAGATCCCGCTCAACCGTGGTGTCGAGGATCATCCCCCGCTGCTGTTGCAGAAAGCCGAAGCTCTCAAGGGTGGTGGTGTTGAGGGCTCCAATGGGCGGGTTACCGACGGCGTGAAAACGAATGGAGGGCTCGCTGAAGCGGACGAGGACCTGGCAGTTCGGGGTAGGACACTGGGAACCATGGCAAGCGATATCTACGAAGGACTGCGCCGTGGTGAGTTGCATGATCGGATCATGAAGTTTGGAGGGGAGACAGGACTTTGGGGTTAGAGACCTAACAGGCTGGTCAGCTTGTGACTTCGGTCCAATGTCAGTGGGTTTGCCCAGATGTACCACATCTGGGCCATACAGACTTAGTAAGGCCACTCCAGTCCACCGCGTTCCTGGCCAAATATGACCACGTTCGCTATTTTGGGGATGCTAGATGACGACGAGCATTGATTAAGTGTGCGTAGATAGTGTACAGGCAGGACGATGTTAGACCGTCACCACTCTCTAGTGTAATAAGAGTAAGATGCCTGATTTATACACAGAATATCTCCGCAGGGTCCAGAGTGTGTATGTGGTCGAGTCAAACCAACACGATCGACCACTCGTCGTCGTCGGACACCTCATCGACCCCTGTAAATCTGTCTGTTTCCTCTCCCGTAACATCGACTTCGGCTCACCGTCAGCTATCAGTAACTATTTCACCCCCTTTCGGCGTAAAGTAATACTAACTTACTATAGCCAGAGAACTCCGAGTCGTCCTGCACAGCAGTCGGCTTGCCCGCCTCGGGGTTCTGCTCTAACTCGCGTACCGTCTCTGTTCCACACACTCCTCGTCAACGCCGCTTGATGATGCTAGTGCATACCACAAACCAGGGGGGGACATAGTACTATTTATTATTACTCACCCTTGAGGGGTTCATTGTAACTTACCCATTGGGTTGGAGATGTCCTTCTTGGGGACGCCGCTGATGATTGTCACCGGCGTGGCATGGGAGGAGCGGAAGGACTCCATTTTGGTTGTGACTGTTCGGGTTGGCCGATAATACTTTTGAGGGAAAAAGGAAATGCTCGGGGGGGACGAAGAGGGGCGGGCGAAATGAATAAATTTGCGAGTCAGGAAGAAGTTCCATCCAGCTGCTAATAAACGGCTGGTTTTTTTATGTAAAATAAGGGGTTACTTTAAGGGAGTCATAGGACGACCGCCAAGTGTCTTTGATATCGATACTGATATGCATGAGAATATCCTTGAGGAAGCGATAGAGGGGATTTATATTTCCCTTGAAGAGACACCGTCGTCCGCTTCAATTCCCGGGCTTCCATCAACATCTTCAACGAGATTCTGGGTGGCTTGACTACGTTGAGTTTTTTGAGCTCTACGAGGCACTCGACAGCTATCTCAAATGCGACAACCGAATTCATATCATAGGTAAGACTATATGCAATGCTGCTTACTGAGCGGACAATCCATCGATATGAGGTCATACCAGGGCTCGTAGTCAAGGTAGTTGAGCCATTCAGGTTAACACTGCTTGGGCATGACAGAAACCCATTCCAAGTCCAAGTCTTCTCCCAGGTCCACCCATTCTTTTGCGTCGATGTCGTGGATTTCTTCAATGCGGTCGGGTTCCCTCCGCTTTCTGGGCATCTCGTCCGCTTTTTCCTCGCCTGGATTCTCGGACGGACTTTTACTCGTATTGGGGACAGGCGTTTGGACAAGAGGCGGGTTGAAGAAGCCCCTAAAAAAGCTGCCATAAAAGCCGGTGTGCTGAGGGATGCTACTGAAACCGGTGCCTTTGATGGACGGCTCCTGCGCCTTCGTCCCCCTGTATGACTCCCCATGGTGCCTCATGGTGTCTCTATGTGCCCCCAAATTCAAATCCTGAACCCTGTGGGTTAATTCAAGGATTCCGGCTGTAGCAATACCATCAACTTTTTCAACACCCGCACCGGAAGTACAATGACAATCAACCGAAGTGTTCCCTGCTGGTGTGCGTATGGCGACTTCCTCCCTGGCTTGCATTTCTCCGACCTGCTTCACAAGTGCCGCTGGTAACGATGGTCAGCTGATGCACAATTTGGTTGTCACGGTTGAGTAAACTCGAGTTGGCACCTACCTTCTAGGAGGTCCATGACCATGTTGTGGTACTCTCGTCTGAGCTGGGCATTCTTGTCACGCCTGTCCCTAGCGGCCTTGAGCCCGGCCTCCCTGCATGGTGTTTTGGCAATGTCGATGAGTTGCTCGAGGGAATGTGTTTCCAAACCTCGGTCAATTGCTTTGCTTGCGGCACGGCGGAGTTCTTCCCAGGTTGGAGAACGGCCCTTTCCACGCCACATTTTGCGTTCTTTGACAAGTTGGTGTCAGAGATGGGGCATTCTTTTGGTAGGGAATTTGAAAGAACTTACTTTGAACGGGCCAGTTGACGATGTCCGGCACAGAGATAGGTATCGCGGCTCTTGGCTCAAGGCTTGGGCTCCCATGAGCTGACATTGAACGAGGCTGTTGGCCTCCACATGCCGACTCTGAAGGCATCTTTCAGAAGAGGAAGGATTGTGTTGCACGAATAGATTTGAGGGTTTCTGGCGGACCGACATTTTGAAAAGAAGCGGATGGTTTGTGTTTTATACTATTAGTTGGTCTATCATCTTCTTGCAATCCTGTCACTTTACAACGTGGCCTGTGTAACAGTTTTGAATCCAAGAGACACGTTTACGAATGCTGAAGGTAATGTTTTGATGTCGTTCAAAAAATCAGGTATGTACAATCACCAACGATTTGTTTTTTTTGTTTTATGTTCAAACAGAATGCTCGCTCGAGGCTCGTAACTTGAAGTAAAAGTTGGGTTAGGGTTGGTACTGATCCAATGCTCGTTCGCCAACAAATCAAAATCACTCTGCCGTGACGATCGACCAGCGACGCTTGGCGGGGGGAGCACAAGCTGGAAACAAGCTGGAACCTGCGAAGGCCGCGTGTTTGCGCCAACAGGGGCACGTGTTTCACAACCGGCCTGGCCGATATCGACCCCTCCCCCTCCCTCATCAGCCCGGTGAGAATTTCGAGGCGCGAGAAACTCGTGGGTACCTGTCGTTGCCCTTTCCTCATCGTTTGAGCAAACTTCTGCTACGTACACCATTCTCTCTCACCATCGAAGGACAACGAATCTGCCCGTCCAACATTTCCACAAATAATCATGGTCTGTGTCATCCACTTTTGCAATCATCGTGCACCCCGCTCTCTCACACGGAGCAACCGACCGCTGACTGAACTGTCCATGGTTCCAGGCATTCCAAGACAACTCCACGTCAGGCTCGCAAACCTTGTCGCCGGAGCAGGTCGCGCAGTACAAGGAGGTTTTTGAGATTTTTGTACGTCAATCTTGCTGCTTCCAGGAGTCACGCGACCGACTGCAACACTGCCAACTGCATGCACGCCATGGACCGTAGTGACTATTGCTGACCCGTGTGCCGGGGGGCTGTGCACTGCAGGACAAGGATGGAACTGGTGGGTTCATGTTCCCGCCGCCCCACGATGTGGCTAGCTAACAGCTAACCTGTCGCTTCCAGGCGACATCACAGCTGATGAGCTCGGCCAGGTCATGCGTGAGCTTGGCCTGAACCCCAGCGATAGCGAGCTGCGGGACATCGTCAACGAGGCCGACCTCAACGACGACGGTTCGATCTCCTTTGACGGTGCGCCACCTCGAGCCCTTCCGATATACACGTATGTATCCCTGGGTGGCAGCCAGCTGACGTAGCTACGAAACACAGAATTCCTCGCTCTCATGTCGCAATCAGTCAAGGAGCTTGACACGGAGCAGGAACTCCTCAGCGCCTTCAGGGTCTTCGACAAGGACGGCAGCGGCACCATCTCCAGCGACGAGCTGCGTGGTGTGCTCAAGTCTCTGGGAGAGAACCTGACCGACGCCGAGGTCGAGGAGATGATCCAGCTGGCCGACGGCAATGGTGACGGTCAAATTGACTGTAAGCCCGCCATGCACTGCAGATATCGTCTCTAGCTAACTTGCATACTACCAACCACAGACCACGAGTTTGCCAATATCATGAAATGAGGAGTGGGACGAGACCAGAGTCTGATGAAAACTGAGTACCTACTTAGATAAGACTATGGAGGGTTGGGCACCGCAATGACCACCAGACAGCAGCCTCGGGGTTCCTGCTTGCAGCCTTCGTGTTCCAGCCTGCGGGCCTCATGATGGTGGTTGTCAACACACCATCACACAAATTCCACAGCATCAGGGTTGAAGTTGCAGATATTTTCAACATCCCCGTGTCCGTGACGTCCCTCATCTCCCACTCAGTGACGATGGACTGGGATCACAGATTCCCAAAGTAGTGCCCCTCGCCAGCGTCGTTCCAGGTGAGCCCTCCATCGAGAACAACCATCTGCCAATCGGGACGACTTACCACTCCGGACTCGGAAGATTGAGGTATTATGGTAGAATGAAATCCCTGGGACATCAGTGGCTTTTCCAGCAGCCTCAAAAGGTTCACATGCATGTAATTATTGATTTGCCGAGACTCCTCTTCCCTTGTCCGCCGCCTGGGACAGCCGGCTCGACGGGCTCGTCATGTACGTAGAACCAATTGCATAACAATGGTACACAATTCTCCAATCGCGACTGTGCCGAGCATGAAAACGGGCGGTCGAGTGCAGCAAGGTCGCATTTGCCCCTCTTTCTCGAGTGTTATCTCTGGTACTGTAAGGTGACCTTTGCACATCACTACTGCTCTGCCCATATCATGATCTCAACGAACAGTTTTAAACCTCAACTTCCCCGCACTCTGAACGATGTACAATCTTCTACTGGAAGTCAAAGCTTCAAGTTCTCATGGCGCACATCATGGGGACCGTTGGCCTCATCGACCATTTTCGGCCAGAGGATCTCAACCTCAAGACCATTATTCTAGGATCGACCTTCCTCCTGATCCTGGCAGCCGTAGTCCCAGTCATTCGTCAATGGTACCGCCTGCGCCACATCCCGGGACCCTTCCTGAACTCTATCACTCCTCTGGTTCTTGCATACCATTCTTGGAAGGAAGACTATTGTACCTACGTGTACCGCCTGTGTCAGGAATATGGCCCTCTTGTGAGAGTCACTCCTAATGTGATGGTTTTCTCTGACGCCCAAACCTTTCGGCACATCTGCTCGGTGAAGGCGAATTACACCAAGGGACTGTGGTTCGAGTTTGCGCGATGGGACCTCGAAAGGTATTCGTGTATTGCTATGCGGGATAACGAGTCCCGCAAGGAGAGAAAGATAAAGCTTTTACCTGCTGTAAGCCCTTATATCATCCTCAACACGTACACTTCAAGGCTGACCCGTTGGCAGTGGGCAGGCCCAGGGTTGTCCATCATGGAAGGTCGCGTCGACAGCCAAGTTCACGAGTTTTTGAGCTTGATCGAGAGAAAGTATATCTCCACTGCTGGAGAGTGCAAGCCGATGGAGTTTGGCCATCGCGCTCAGTTCTATACGCTGGACGTGGTGACCAGTGCCACATTCGGCAAACCGTTTGGCTTCTTGAAAAAAGACGGCGATGTCAACAAATACCTCGAGATCACAGAATCCATGATGCCCATGTTCGGCATTCTAGGCGCCCTCCCGCAGCTTGTCTATGTCATGCATACATGGCCGTTCAACTATCTGATGCCAGGCGAGGGTGACAAATTTGGCTTTGGTCGGCTGATGAAGTACGTTCAGCGTGGGCTTTCAACACGATCAACTTGCTGACTTAAGGCCACAGATTTGCCAGCGATGAGGTCAACGGCCGTCGAGAACCCGGTGACACAAATTCTGAGTACGATCTTATTGGAGCCTATCTCAGGAATGGTGTTGAGCCAGAGGACGTGGTCCAGGAATGCATTACCCTGGTGTATGTCTTCCATCTCCCTCGCAATATTTAGTTGACGAAGCATTGTTGACAAAAAGACTGAACGCAGCGTCGCCGGGTCCGAAACCACATCGGTTGCTCTTCGCATGGCACTTTGCGCACTTCTCACGACCCCCTCAGCATACCGCAAGGTGCAAGACGAGGTCGACGCCTTCTACGCCGAGCACACGGGGGACGTCATCAGCTACGCGGACGCCAAAACGCTTACGTATCTGCAAGCCGTCCTTCGTGAAAGCATGCGTCTCTGGCCACCATCCTCGGGCCTCTTCAGCAAACAGGTCCCCAACGGTGGAGACACGGTCCACGGCTACTATCTTCCGCCCGGGACAGAGATTGCCCAGAGCATGACCGGCATTGGCAGGACTCGCGAGCTCTTTGGTGCCGACTCGGATATCTTTCGCCCCGAAAGGTGGCTAGAGGCTAGTCCACAGCAGTTCGAAGAAATGGCGTCGACTGTGGATCTCGTCTTTAGCACGGCCAAATATATCTGTCTTGGGAAGCACATTGCGCTGATGGAATTGGCCAAGTTATTGGCCGAGGTAACTATGCTTTTTTTGTTTTTTACTTTACACCTGTTGCTGATAATCAATGGCAGATTTTCAGACGCTACGATGTTGCCCCGATCAACAACGTTACCCCTTTGAAGATGAAGGATCCGCTGACCTGGTTGACTTATGACTTTTGGATCAGGTTCACTCGCAGAACATAAATGGAGTGCTCGTGGTTTTCCTTTGTTCGAACACTTCAATTGTGCATTTCAAAATTCTTCCACATGATCTACATCCTGAGCCTCAGTTAGCTGTGATAATATCGTTCTCATTATAACCGCTATCCTCTCAACGCAGGATGGCGACGGGAATTTTGATCCTCCGTTCGCCAATGATTGTTACTCTCCAGCCAACTACAAAGCCAATCCTATCAATGTCCCCCACTCATCCTCCCGCTCCCTCTTGATCTCAATTGGATTCCGATCCTTGACCTCAGCAAACAAGCTGTCGCCCTTGAAGTACACCAAAACCCCCCTCTTCCCCTCCGGCCCCGAGATCCTGTACAGCGGACCCTCAACATGCACCTTGGTCCGCTCCGGCATGAACTGCAGGTCATGATTCTGACACCACTCCTCCACGGCCTCCCTAAAAGTAACCTCCTCCGGTTTCTTAACCACAGCCGCCGCCTCCTTGACGGCCTCCACCTTCTTCTCCTCCCTCTCCCTCTCCCTTCTCGTGTCCCTCCCCGTCTTCAGCGCCGGCCCCTTCTCGGGCGGCAGCAACTCACCCCGCACCCGCTGCTCACCCAGATCCAACGCCCTCTCAATCATGCGGGAGCCCTTCTCAAACTCGGCCGCGACCGACGGCAGCGCCTTGATCTCGTCGGGAAACACGTCGTCCTGCCACCACTGGAACCAGCCGCCAATCTCGCCGTACTCGGCGCCCTCGAGCAGCAGCCACCGGTACAGGGCGTCGTGCCAGCGGGGGAACACCTCGGCCACGACCAGCTCGCCGAGCACGCTCGGGCGCAGCACGCCCAGCCACGCAAACACCCCCTCGTCTAGCACGTCCATGTAGGGCGCCTGGTCCTGCGGCGCGACGCGGAAGTGCGTCCGCAGGTGGCGCGCCAGGCCGGGCAGGAGGTGGTTCATGACTAGGGGCGACCACATGTCGCGGCCGCGGCCGCTAGGGCCGCCGCGGAGGACGTCCTTCCACTGCTGGAGCCCCGGGATGACGCCGCGCTTAAAGTCCCACGCGTCGATCAGCTGGCGGAACTTGCGGCGCACGTCGGCGACCAGGCCGGTGGCGCTCTTGGGGTCGAGGTGGGCCGCGGGGAGGTGCGGCAGCCAGGGGAAGATCCAGCGGTGCGGGAGGTTGTGCGTGTGTTTCTTGGGCTGCCATTTCTGGAGGGCTTCCTCGAGCTTGCGGATGATGTCCTGGAGGAGCTGGCTGCGCACGAATGGGGGTAGCAGGGGTTCCCAGGCGTCGAGCACGGCGAGGAGCCGGTCCGGGTCGCGGACGTTCCACTCGCGGACGGCGGCTGTGACGGTCCGCAGCCAGAGTTCGTACATCATGGTTTCGTAGGGGGTGGCTGTTGGTTTTCGGTACGTCTTTTTGGTTCGGTGATCGAGCCCTAGGAGGTTGCGGATGGAATTGAGGCCGTCCACGAAGCTCGGTTTGGGTTCCTCGAGAGGTTCCCAGAGTTGTCGGTATTGGTTAAACAGGGGATGGATCGCAGCAACGGCTAGGGACGCGAGTTCCTCCTTGATTTGGGGGAGCATGGAGTCGGACAGGGAGTTGTTGGCATCGCCGAGCCCAGATATGACTCGGCCCAGCCTGAAGCTCAGATCCGCTTTCCTGTCGAGTTCACCACTCTCAGCCGGTTTCGATGCTGCCGCGCATGCTGCCGTAACGGATTTGTTCCCTTGCAAGCTTGCCGAGAGCTCCTCCAGCTCTTGTTGTTCTTGCTTCAGCTGCAACTCGAGATAGGCTTTCCGTTCCTGTAGACTCTGCCATTCCTCCAGAATCGCCATAAAATCATTCTGGGCACGCTTGACGAGCTTTCGGTTTTCGGCAGCCTCGGTGGACTCTGTGGGCGCGACGCCTCCCGTTGGGGTCATTAGCCCAGACGAAGTAGTGAGCATCTTCTTCCCTGGGCCTGTCATGTCGAGAATCGGTGTGAAAGCATCGGGTATGTTGAGACCGGGGGCGGCCTTCTTGATCTCGTCCATGGTCAAGTACTTTGGCCTTTGACGCCTCGGGGTGCTGGCGCCACTGCCGGGCCCACTGCTGATGCCGCCAGTCAGGGCCTTCTTTCTGCGGGCGGCCTTCTTCTTTCTCTCCTCCTCTTCCGAGTCAACGACCTCCTCCCCGCGGAGCCGGGCTTGCCGCTTCTCCTCCTGCCTCTCCTGTACATTCTTTTCCTTCACAGCACCCAGACCAACTCCTTGGGGCCGTAGATTGGCCTCGATAATGACGTTTCGCCCTTGGCTCTCTTTTCCGAGACCCTTGCCCTCGACGTATCCCATCTTGGCCATCATCCGAGCACCGAATGACTTTGCGTTTATCTTCGTCTTGCCGCCCTTAGCTTGGCTGAAAGCACTTGGCATAGCCGCGCGGGGTGTGACCGGCTCGTCATCCTTGACTAGGAGTGTTGGGCCTCGATCGGACATGGGCGTGAAGCCATTGCCGAGGGGTTTGGCATTGTCGAATGTTGACTTGACGAAGGACTTCCGGGGCGGAATCGTTTGTTTCGAGGATAGTCCTTGTTGAGTTGGGGGGGTCCATCCCAGGCCTTGTCCTCCGCCGACGGCAGAGGCGCCTTTGAAGCCCAAACCCACGCCGCCCATCTCCTCGTCCTCATCCTCGTCCTCGTCCTCGGCCGCAGCTGGAACGGCGCCTGGGTTGGCGTCGTCGTATTCATTATCCTCCTCGTCCTCGTCCTCGTCCTCGTCGGACTCTGCTTTGGCTTTGGCAGAGGAGACGAAGCTGACTCCCTTGTTCCGCAGACTCTTGTGCTTCCATTTCCGGCTGGGGCCCTCGTCCTCGCTCTCAGACCCGAATATCCCGAGGGCAGCGCTCTCCTTCGCGTCGCGCCCGGTCCGGCGTCGCTTTCGGGGGTTGTGGTCGGCAAATTCGCTGTCGTGGGGATTGCGCGAGGGCATCAAGTATTCGTCTTCCTCGCCGGCGTCGGATTCCGAGGACGAGTAGTCTGCTGCCCTCGCCTTGTTCAGGCTGGACGGATCGAATCGCATCTCATCTAGGCGCGCCATGGTGGGCGTTGGGAGTGCGCAAGTCGCGGTGAAACCGATTGACAAGGTGTTTTTCGGGCACCTTGAAGGCAGCTCTCAGTGGCGTCACAACGGGGACTCAACTGGAAGTTCAGCGCGCGCAGGTGCTTATCTTATCGGCCAATGCTACTTTCGAGGGGTATCCACTATTCTAGAAATTTAACTACTAATGGAGCACAACAACACCTAAAATCGACTTGCATCTTCGGTCTCTCAGCGTCTACGGGGGTCGCGGGCTCAAACTGAATCAAAACCCTAAATCATGTAATACGTACACGCCCGGACAAAAACATCTAAGCGGTTTAGTTTCATTACCGGGTGCGAGGGTTGTGTGCGGGTGCACTGCAGTGGGTGGGAGGGTTATGTGTGGGTGCAGCTGTGTGTGGGTGCAGCTGTGTGTGGGTGCAGCTGTGTGTGGGTGCGAGGGTTGTGTATGGGTACGAGGGTTGTGTATGGGTTCGAGGGTTGTGTGTGGGTGCGAGGGTTGTGTATAGTGGAGGGTTTGTAGCGTGGTGGCGTGGGGGATGTTGCGATGTAAAAGGAAGGCCTGGTTTGAGGAATAGGGAATGAAGTTAACTATCGGGTAAATGGAATTAAATGGTGGGCCCTGATTTCACGGGTGGGGTCTCCAGCAGAAACACAGACAAACACAGACGGACCGAAACCACCGTTTTTCACGCTATCGCGCGAACATTCATGTTGACTTCCTGCTTCATCGCTGTATCTGCCGTTGGCTTGCTACCCTTCTTCCTCGACCTCAACTCAAGAAATTGCTCAACCACGCTCTCAACCTGCGTCTCGTAGCTCGCAAACTCGAAGCGGAATGCCATTTCGGTTATGGTCGTGTCCATCGGCAAGGGCGTTGTCTCGACGCTGCCGCTATTGACCAAGATTTTCTTCTTGAACGCGTCGCGGAACGCCCGCTTCGCAACGCCAATGGCATCATCCCACCTCGCCGGCGCGCTCAGGATGTAGCTCTCGCCCCCAAAAACCCTCGGAGCGAGCGCTGCGACGTGGGCTCGCGCGACATCCTCGACATGCACCGTGGCGCCAGCGTACGGCCCAAAGCGGCCGCCCAGCAACAGAGCCAAGACCACCGAGTTTGTGCCCTGCATGGCTTGCGCAGGGGTTGTGGCCATCTCATTGCGGCCAAGGACGAAGCCTGGGTGCAGGTGCACCACGTCGAACGCGGGCCGCTGCAGTGCAAGCCAATCTTCGGTCTGCTGCAGTGCCGCCACTTTAGATGCGGCGTATGCGGCAAACTCGGATTTGTACGGTCCCGGGCTGAAGGGGATCCGATCGTTGGCCGTTACCGGGTACCGGGCATCTCGGATTCGGGTGCCTTCCAATTCTTCCAACGGGACGAGGGCCACAAAGGAGCTCGTAATGACCACGCGACGGACGCTGCCTGCCCGGTCTGCGGCCTCCAGCATGTTGAGCGTGCCTCGGACCGCCGGGTAGATAAACCGCCTCTCATGTTCGCTCAACGGGACGGCGTTCCCGCCCGATGCTAATGGTGAGGCAATGTGAATCACATGCGTTGCCTCCTCGACAGCATCGTCGTATGCCCCAGGAACGGTGATGTCGGGCACGATAGCAAAGGTGAGACGTGATCCGGGGTTCAGCGCTTGGATTTGCGGTCGTGCCAAGACTGACTCGATCTTCGCTTCGGAACGGACGGCGGCTCGGACGCGGTATCCGGCCCGGAGGAGGTGGAGCAAGGTGCTGGAACCGACAAACCCGGTTGCGCCGGTGATGCACACAAGATCTTGCGAGGAAATCATGTTGGTTTGTTAAAGACGGAAACATGAGTAATGTTCCTGAGTAACTTCCGAAAGCGAACATGAGCGCCCCTTAGGATATTTAACTCTTTTCGAGGAGCGTGCGTATTAGAAGCATCCCCACGGTCTCGGTGCCGAACGTTCCCTGGCTGACGGCGTAGCAAGCGCACGCCACATGGCTTTCAATGCTGCCTACAACCACAAACGGGACCTGTCGTCTTGGGAAGAACAGAACATCTCATCACAGCAAGCTCAGCCCCGGGCCCGCCGACTTCTAAACTTCCAAGCTATCTATGAGCTGGGACATTAAAGCGCATGCTGGGTCAGCTACCTATTCGCCTCGAGCTCTATAAGCATCTTTGCTCCTCTTTCTCCTGTGACATTTCTGCCAATAGAAATGACTTAAAAAAACTCGACGTCACAGCGCTGTGGCAACGGTTTCAGGCCAGCGACAACAACTCTGACTTCGTCCCCCGCATGATATTCACTGCCTGTGGCGTACGCCCTTTCCCAGCCTGAGGGAACTGAGATCTCAGCTGCGGGCACAACGAACGCGCCGCCACACTGCAGGTCTCAGTAAAATTCGGTGAAACCCGAACTTGTAGTATTCGGTTCCCCGGCCCCGAACCGCAAATCGGAGACGACAACGGCAAGCCACAGACTTGAGGCGTTAGTTAGTCGCCAGCATTAAATCATATGCCGACACCAGCAATTGCAGAGTTCGCGACATGCCCCTTTTTCTAGCCCCTGGTTCTGCCGCGAGTTCTGACTGTATTTTTGTAGGGGACGTAAACACAGGATCGCCCGCGTTGCTCTCAGGTGTTGAAGGAGCATTATGGGTGAGCAAAGCCCTGCTCTCAGGGCCAAGGTCTGCACAACAAAAGACACAATGTCTGACGTTGAAGGCAAGACTTGGGCATGATGGTATCTCAAAATAACCAATAGCGATCCTGATTATCAAGCGGCTCCCCTGGTTACACCGCTTTAGTCAGTCAACACCCAACGACCATGCTCGGCCACTACAATCGTCTGCAGGTTGCCGGCTGCCTCGACCCCTCATCTCTTTCCCATCGCCTCGTTCGAAGGGGTCAAACTGTCAAAGCATCTTCGGCCCAACGACTTGTCAAAGATCCTTCCGATCGCCGCCAACTAACATCCTACCTGAGCAAAATGGAGGTTGGCGTGACGTTTGGAAGCCTGGGCGACATCATCGTAGTGTGCCAGATTGCCATCCAACTCGGCCGCGCCATATGTGACTCGCAACATGGCAGCGCAAAGGCGTACCAGGGTCTGAGGGAAGAGCTGGGCATGTTTGTTAAGATTCTGATGCAGGTATGTGCATTCTTTCCCCTCTCGCTGGGCATATCGTGTGATATCCCAAAACTTACACTGCGACATGCATACGCCAGGTGGTTGCAACGTACCCGCAACACGAGTTCACCCCCTACTTGGCTGGTCTCGATACAACCGCAAAGAGTATTGTCAACGAGTGCGGCACGTTGATCCAAGAAGCCCTTGATCGGTGGCACAAGAAATATCACCAGTCGCTTTCACCAGGTGGTTCGGGCAATCCTCTCAAAGATGCCGGAAAGAAAATGGAGTGGTTCTTGAGGGAGCAGGACCGAATGAAAGAGCTCCAGGAGAGGCTCAGCCGGGGGACTCAAAGGTTGACCCTACTGGGCTCCCTCGCCGCACGGTGAATTATTCCCCCCGATCTTGATGCGACTTCTGGACCTAACACTGGAGAATCTTGCCAGAAAATCTGCTCGGGCCGACAACGCCACCATGTTGGCGCGAGTAGATGAAGTAAAGCGACTAGTATCACAAAGCCATGAGGTTCAAGTAGCCATGTTACATCTCAGTCGAGACCACAGTACACAGCTCTATGCTCTGGGTGAGAAGGTGGAAAAACAGGAAGAAACCGGCTCAGCGGTTCTGTCTCAAGCCAAAGGCACGTTCCGCATCGTGCTCGAGGTCAAGGAGATGGTCAACCAACTCTGCAAAACTGTTGCCGACATCCAGTTGCTGCTGTCCAGCCGGACGATCACGAAATCGCTAGACCCAACTAAGAACCTACCTCTCATTGTCGAGGACGCCCTGGGGAATATCATGGAGATACCATTGGACCTGGTTCACTCGTGGGAGGTAAGTACATGCACCCAACCTTCGTCCAGAGACTTCAAGTCCGTCTCCCATGGGCGCCCTGGCTTTAGGTTAAGTTGCTAACGGGTGGACACAGATGTTTCGTCTCCTCCTGGCACATCAATTCGAGAATCGCAGGGGACATCAACGAATTATTCGGGGCCAGTATGCTCTTGAAGAGGCGTGCACGAATGAAGATGTCGATGACTCGTTACCTTGGACAGTATCAGTGCGCAGAGGCATGAAGTTGAACATGAGCATCTTGTTTGAGACTTCGGATTTCTCTGGGTCCACTCGGATCTGCCCACGCTGCAAGACAACGGATTCAATAGAATTCGAGTTTTCGGTTAGTTTTCAATGGTACGTTCTACGAGATTATCTGAAGATGTTACTTGGTTGATAAGGAAGATTGTCACTAACAATAGCAAGCAAAAACGAGGCGTGCCGGATGTGGACGAGTATTAGAGTACTGGTTGTTGACCGACTATTACGGTCTCCAAAGTCGGGAGCATACGAATTAAGCCCTATCCATTCACGATCCGCGGCAGAAGACGAGGGAGATGAAGAGCACCTCGCGGTCTCCCAGGACAAACCCTCGCACTTCCAACGCGTGCGGCTAGCCGTCACAATCGACAGCGAGTCGGCGTTCAGAAACCTCCCGGCTGAGAGGATAACTTTCCCAAGCTACTTTGAGGGCATACTCCACTACGAATAGAGGATTGAATGGAAACCACAGACGCCAAGGACTACTACGCCTCATGGCCTTTCGATTCAGAGATGCCGCTTACTCACACTCCATATAGAAATCACACACCCCAACCGCACAAATCAAAACCCCTTTGCCAGACCTCGGCTTCCCAGCTCCAACCGTAACCCTTCTGCTCACTGATCCACACCCACAAACAGGGTTCGCCAGTGTTACTCCCCTTGTATCCGCGAAAGTAACAAACCCATATCCAAACTGGCACGGCACACAGGCGTAGTAGGGCCGTCCCTGGTTATTGTTGCGATTTCCCGGCTGGACGGTGAGGAAACTCGACAATTGCCCGCAAGAGCGGCATGGCGGGCCCGGGAGGTTATGCAAGGGCACTGGGCGGTTTTCGAGTTGTTGGAGGAGGTGGTTGCGGTTGTAATGCATGGTTGTGTCGATAGTCGATTGTTCGGCGGAATATACAGACATTGCTAGGAACGGATGTAATACTCAGTCGCCTGCCTTTTCATGGGATGCCGTGAGGGGAAGTGACTTGGGCGAAAGGTCTGGCGTGCCAGTCAGCATTAGCAGTTAAAATTTCCCGATTTATCTTTGAACCCTCAGTTAGGATTGTTCGAACGGGGGAGTGAGAGAGAGAGGCATACACGTCAAACGGGATGCTGCGAGCCAAAGTATCAGGCTCACGAACCATTCAAGGTGAGGCTTCGCTTAGGGTAACGGACAGGAGCTGGACAAAAAGGGGCACCGATCAAGGACTCGTCGATACCAAAACCAGGTTCTTAAAAGCGAAGGGGGAAATCAACCTTGCCAATTTGGGGAAGACATGTTGGTTCAATTTTGATTTTGCTAAAGAGTTTGCCAACCAATACTGCAATACGAAATCGGCCTCGGCGCCTGCTAGGCTGCCTCCGAGTCCTTGGGTCCCAACATTGGGTCCCAACAAGGCTCCGACGTCCCCCTTTTCTCGAGAACATTCTCTGGGTGGTAGCACAGAACCAACACCCGCTTGGCAATAGGCTACCGCGCCACTGACGCGCGTCTGAACGCACCAACTGCCACAAAGCTTGACAGGCTGTGCTCCCTCTGCATTAGTTGGGCTGATGGGAGAGGCGGATCAAAATGTGAGTTTGACGAACATGAAGGGGCCCTCGGAAGTCCGGGAGCATTGAAAATAACGCATGTATCATCACTTGTGTTGAGATTTGTGATGTTGGATTTAAATAACTCGAGTCACAACAGCCGTATTGTATTGTCTGACACATTGAATAGGTGATGTGTATTCTACTATGGCCAGGCTAATTTAAAAACCCCAACCCGTAAATCAATCAAATATAAACAAAGAAGTTTAAAGCCCACCCACCAACCCCCCAACCAGACATTCAAGTCAAGGGCCCCCCCCTTAAAAGGGGTAGACCCAAGGCCTGCACTTGTTGGCCGCACAGTACCCGGCGCAGCACGGCCCCACGTACTGGCCGTCGCGGTAGCAGTCGCTCCAGGTAGCCACGCACATGCCCTGGCAGCTGACGCTCGTGATGGGCGCGGGCGGGCCGACGAGGATCTGGTTGACGCCGGTCGACGAGATGCTGCTCACAAGCGTGGCGTCGCCCTGGGTCTGGAACTGGCACTGGTAAAGGGCGTTGTAGTCGGGGGCGTCGATGATGTTGACGGCGATGGCGTTGTCTGGTGGCCCGGGTGTTAGATGGAGGAGGGAGAGACAAAACCAGGGAAGGAAAAAGGGTTTATTTACTGGTTGCGTGAACGCTGCCGTCGGCGGGGATGGCCAAGGAGTATTCGGCGGGGCCGCCGTGGAAGGTGAGGTGGACCGTCTGGACGTCGTCACGCTGCTCCATCGGGATGGCAGAGGCGCTAGCCAGGAGGCTGAGAGCCGATGCGAGGGTGGCGAAATACTTCATGGCGGAATATGTTTTTTGGGTGTTTGGCTGAGTGAGATGCTGAGGACTCAACTCACTGAAGTTGCCGTTTGGCCCCCCATTTTATATATATCCGTCAACATAACATGGTCCGTTTGCTGCCTGCATCAAAGCCCGCGCAGCTGAAAGAGCGGAAGCGACAGCCGTGGAAAGCCTAGTAACCATGCATCATCTAACCATACAGAATACACGATGTCACGCCGTTTTTTTGGGAATCTCTGTGCCACCCTAGTCAAATACGAAGTCGAACCTTGGCAGAGGTTAGCACCCTCGTGTGGGCGCGTGGCGCAGGAAACAACACAGCAGCTGACCCTGGATCGACGGCAGAAGTCAGGCCACGGGTAACATGATTTGATAGGACCCTTCTGCCGCCTCCACCCGTCCGCTGGCAGCGGGAAGACGACCCAGTCTCAGCCAGTGTCCAGCCCTGTCGCTCGGTTATGGGTTGCATTTGTGGCGTTATCTAGTGCCCGGTGAGTGTGGGTAAGACTATCGGGAGACAGCCCAATTCTTTGGTCAGGATGGATGCAGAATGATGTCAGCCAAAGATTGGATGAATTGCTCTGGGATCTGCCGATCACGGACATTTCAGAAGATGTGCGAGAGAGACACGAATACAGGCCCGATGTTCAGCAGCAGAGTTTAGTCCTAATTTTAGCCCTCAGCACCACCTCGGAGTAACTTGACATCAAGGCGAGGAGTTCCTGACGTACTCCTTGACAATCTCCCGCAAATCATTCGCCTCCAATCCCAACACCCCGTTCGCACTATCGTCCTCTTTAACGGCCTTTCCAGCCCCATCAGCAAATCAATGTACCCAGATCGCATCATAGAAAGCAGTTGGGTCCCCCTTGGCAAACTTCTCGTCCCTGGCCCTGGCAAGGTCCTTCGTGTTGGTGCGCGTCACCGCAAACTGGATGCCAGTCTCGTCCTCCAACAGCCTCAGCAACTGATTCTGCGTGACCGTGTGCTCGGCCATGGGGTTGGCCCTTTGGACCCCGACGCCGTCGGGGAAGGTTGCGTTGGATGTCTCCCGAGTGATGGCTGTGACTTTGAAGCCCGCGGCAAAAAGGGCTCGAACTACGGGCTTGCCCAAACTGCCTGACACCTGCAATGGGTCAGCTCTGTCATGTTGGGAACGTCAACGGGGGTAAGGGGGTGCTGTAGTCGTACACCAACGACGGCAACTGTTTTGAAGGGCATGGCTGAAGTGTTAACCACAGGCCTCGGATTTTGAAGAACAACCACGGAGATACAGAGTGTGATTCTTGTTCGTCATCCCGTGAAGCTCAATGCTCAGTCGAGTTTGTCTGAGTTCAAATTTGTCAGCGATAGGAGAGTTATCGGGCGTTCTCTTCCAACGGTGCATCGTTTCGGAATATACTGTAGTTTTGTATCACGTTATAGGTCGCCATGGGCTCGCTAACTTCTTGCGACATACACCACGGCTTGGACGTAAGCAGGATTACAAATCTTGCCCCAGGGTTCTATTCCCACAGGAACGTTGAGATCACCAACAGCAAGAATTACCAAGAAATAAGCCTCATATATACGACAACTGGCCCGAAAGTGCCGCGTAGCGCGTTGGTAATACAACCCGAAATATATCAATACCGCTGTGGAACACCAGCAACCCAACCTCCCTCGCGCCTTGATTCTAAGCAACCCTACTAGTAGGCCGCTTCCTAAACTGGCAGCTCCAGACTCCTGACATCACGTCCAAAGCTATCCTTGCTCCAGCTGTTGATGACCCAGATGTACAACATGGTGAACCACTCCATGACAACCGTGCCGAACCAGCTCCTGTCGCCCACCTTTCCCCACCGAAACATGGTCTCGTCGTAAGTCTTTTTGATGACAGGCCTTCGTAGGACTTCGTAGTCGGCGAACAACTGCGCCACAGACCGAGTGTCTCGGCGGCTAAAGACACGGGCAAGAAGCACGGCGTCCTCGATCGCGACGCCGGTGCTTTCACCCTGAGGCGGCATCTGCTTTCCACGGTCAGACCTTAAAAAGAAAAACGTTGGGAAATGCGGAGAGAGACCGCCAACAACATAACATACCGCGTGCGCAGCGTCGCCGAGCAACAAGGCCCGGCCCTTGGACCACACTCCACCGGGAGGCAGCATGTACACCGGAAACGACACCCACTCCTCGCATCTCCCCAAGGCATCCTGCAGACCGGCCAACCTCCCCCCACGGAAACGCCTCAGCAAATCCTTCTGCACCACGTCCTTCTCCTTGCCAGTCGCCCTCCTCCCGTCACGCGCGTCCGGCGTCTCGGGCTGGGCCATCACCGTGGCCAGGAACAACGTCTTGCGCGACGGCTCGAAGAAGCTCAGCAGCAGCGATCCCAGCTGCGCGGTGACGAGGGTGGTGCCCTTGACCGCGGGCGAGCCGTCGGCGGCCGCGATGCCGGCATTTCCGGGCTCCGACACGGGGATGAAACCGTAGGCGGTGGCTCTCCCCGAGTAGGTCCTTTGGCGGTCTGGGTCGACGAGGGAGCTGCGCACAAAGGAATGGATCCCGTCGCAGCCGAGGAGGATATCGCCCTGGATGCTGCTCTCCTCCGAGTCCTCCTGCTCGCCGCGGCTGCCCGTGATAGTGGTGTCGGTGAAACGGACTTTGACACTGCCTTCTTCTTCGATGATGCTAGTAATCTTGACTCCGTACCGCAACTGGATGTGCTTGTCCGACACGGCTCCTCGCACCGTTGCCACCATGGCCTCGACCAGATCCTGCCGCCGCACGCGAAGGGCATCGACATTGGGCCACAGCTGGCCCAGCGACGAGCCGGTGCGGTGCGACATCATCTCGATATGGCTGACCTGCATCCCCAATGGTCGCAGGTGCTGCCCCACGCCGAGGCCGTCCAGGTACCGCATGGCGAGCGGAGTCAGGTTGACAGAGCCCCCGAGCGTTTGAATGCTGGGTCGCAGCTCGAGGACCGTCACTCGAATGGGGGAGGAATCCGTGGATTGCTGGTGCAGTGCCAACGCAGCGGCAAGGCCAGCAGGCCCGGCGCCCATGACAATGACGTGCATTCCGGGCATGGTGTATAATTGAAGAATGGCGGCGCGGCGGGTTTGTCGAATGAATAAATAATTACAGGCTATTAATCCTATTATATTACTTCAGAAGTTGAGGTCTTGAGGATAGGTAGCCACTCCTGTTCTGCGCCGGAGGATCGAAATTGTTTGAAAGCATAATGAAGAACCAAGACCCTGCCTGGTCGCGGGGAGGATAGAGAATGTATGACGCGGGACTCGTGAGACTCGTGACGCTGTGCTGGCGCGTTCGATCGGATTCAAACCGAGCTGAGCGTCTTCAAAAACGCAGCCATGCCAAATCCAGTTATTAACTCATTCCAGTGCCTAATAAGCACGGCCTTCTTTTTGCCCGTCCGTTGCTAAGGGTTGGTGGCACATGGTCCATGCGCATGTTTACTCCCCCTTTTCCCCTTTTCCCACACCGTCCCCCCCCTTGACCACCTCATCGTCTCGCATACCGACTACCTTACTAGCTTGATCACGCACCATACGTAATATTGCAGCACAATGAATGCTCTTAGTTTATACGACCGCTTTAATCTTCATCTTTTTGATACTCATTACACGCTGCTCTACAAACCAACCAACCCCACCATCAATCTTCGCTTCGGACGCAGATAAAGCCTCACCACCAACCCTCACCACAGCCAATCATCATTAACCATCGCAACCTCCTCACCGTCCTCCTCACTGTCCTCCTCACTGTCCTCCTCACTGTCCTCCTCCCCCCACCCTTCCATACCCCATAACCCTTCCTCACCCCACGCTTCCTCACCCCGCCCTTCCCCACCCCGCCGCCGCAGCATCTGCCGTTTCCATATCTCCTAAGTAGACGGAATGCAAAAGTCGATCCACGTCCCCAGATAATCCAGCCTTGCCCCGCGCGCCTCGGCCGCCTTGTAGATGCGCTCAAACTCGTCGTAGCTCAGCCGGCCCCACCCGCCGCGCGCCTTGGCCTCCTCCTCGGCCAGGTCGAGCCGCTTCCAGTTGACAAGGGTGCTGCGCACGACTGACTTGGGCACCTGTGGCGTCGACGAGGAGGAGGAGCCGCCGGTGGTGGTAGTGTCGGGGTTTCCATCTGCCGCTGCTACTGTGGTGGGACTTTTGTTGGTTGACTCTGCCGGCTCGGCTGTTTGTTCGGTTTCGTTGACAGAGGTTGTGGCGGGGGTGTTTGCTTGGTGTTGGCTGTTGTGTGCCGGTGTTGTCGGGGAGTTGGGGCGGAACTGGGGCATCGTGGGGTCGCGGTGGCCTTCGGGCTCGATGGGGCGGGGCTCTTCAGGGACGGCAGGGATGTCATCTGCTATCAACGCCGGCATCTCGTCGTCGTCGTCGTCATCACTAGTTTCGCCGTCCTCGGCCTTGGTCTCGGTCTGGGCGGCGGCATCGACTGCGTAGCCGCTGGTGAAGAGCAGCTCCTGCAACGAAAACTCTTGGGGCTTTTTGGAGGCCGAGCTTGAGCCCGCCTCGGGTTCCTTCTCCTCGTCGAGGTTGATCGACTCAAAGGCGGGCCTGTACTTGTCGCGCAGCTCCTTGGTCTCGGCAGCCTGGACGGCAAGGTCCTCTTTCGCTTTGAAGAGGGCGTCGAGGATCTCGTTGAAAGCCTGCTGGCTAACTTGGTAGAATATCTCTTTGCCCACATCTCGCTCGGCATCGGGGATCTCCACGCCTCCCCATCTCTCGGGGATGCTCCGAGAAGAGGTGGAAGGGTTAGACCTGATGTCGAAGTCGTCCGTGTCTTCGGCGAACCTGACTTTGGAGGATGACCGAGAGCGAGACGATAGGGGAGGCTGGGCGGCGTTAGAGTCGCCTATTGTCCCGTTGACGTCGGCGAGAATGTCATCATCCTCACTCCAATCGTCTGGGGGCGCCATGCCCTCCTCCTCGTCCAGGTAAAACTGCCTCCTCTTCCATCGGTCAAACAGCTTTCTTCGCGCATTTACTCTCAAACGACGACTCGATGCAACTCTATAGCCGGGCCGACGCTGATCCCGCTCGCCTGGCCCGGCTCCTTCACCGTCCGAGTTTGCACCAATGTGATTATCAGCTCTGTCCTCTCCAGATGCGGAGACGCCATTCTCTCGCGGACTCGGCGAGTTCTCGTCTCCGGCTGGGGCCTCTTGCCCGTCACTGCTTCCGTCCGGCCGGCCGCCGCCATTGACGGCGACGAGAAAACCACCACCATCGTGGGTCTCGCCGAGGAGAAGCGCCGGTAGCTCGCTGATTCGGGTTGGCGGGTTCAAAAGCCCGTTCAGATACTCCAAGCCGGATCCTCTCGCTCCGGCTGGCAGTGGGTGATCCATGACGGGCATGAAAAGACTGTCGGCAATGTGGGCCTGCCTGGTGAACACGCTAGTCAGGATGGATTGGCGGTCCGAAGTGTCGGGTGTGTCCTCGTTCAGAGCACTAGTTGCGCCATCGGTAATGTGAACCTCTCCGGTGTTGAGATTGATGACTTTGCCTTCCATTGGACGGTCGGTGTCGGCATCGGTGAAGCCTCCCTCGCGGCCGAACAGGCCGCTCAATGGTTGCCTACTAGTCACCAGCTGCTCAACTTCGGTGGAACTCATAACCTGGTCATCGAGGCCGTCGAGGATGTCCCGGTGCATGTGCTTGAATAAGACGTAGTAGGCTCGGAACAAGCGCAATGAATCACGCCGATTGATGTAGCCGTCGCCGTCGATGTCGTAGCCCTTGAATATCCTGCGAAGCCTGTCCTTCCGCTTGCGGTATGCAGTGCCGCGCAGGAACTCGGAGAAGCCAATGAGATCGTCGTTGTTGTCGTCGTAAAAGGCAAACATGCGGTCGTGCAGGAGATTCGGCGCGATATGTCTGTAACCGCCCGAGGGCACCAGATAGCGTTCGAACGTCTTACGGTCCATCGCCAAGCCCAGCTCATCGGGGTCCTCTCGCCACTCCGTGCTTGCCATAAACGTCCACTGCTCCCAGAGAGCTTCCAGTTCAGGGCGCTCGAAGCCCGTCTCCTTGGACAGTCTAGCCATCAGGTGCTTCGGTAAGAGGCTTAGACAGTTTTCGGGGTCACCTGGGTACCACACCGGCTGCAGCGGGCGGGAACCGAGGCGCGGGACGGGGACTCTGATTTTGTAGAAGATGTGTGTCTTGGTGTGAAGCCCCTGTGACTCGCACGTCTCGCAGAGATCGAAGTCGGTGCAGTTGGCACAACGGTAGCGGATGCCGCGGATCGGGGTGATGCCACAGCCGTTGCACAGGCAGCCTCGGTGAACATAGGCATTGCGGCGGGCATTGTCCTCGGAGACGCGGAAGAGCAGGCTGACGATGTTCTGGCCGGCGCGCTGCTGATGGCCGCCAAACTGGTGGTTGTCGTCATCGTACCAGTTGTCTTCCATCACATGGTCGTCGGCGACCGTCTCGGCGTCGTTTAAGGGTCGGACCGTGTTGACGTCGTTGACGTCCATGTTCTCGTCGGCATTCGACTCGACCGACGTGGTGGACGCCTCGGAAGGCTCGCGGTCATAGCTGGGGACGACGACATCTGGGCCGACATCTGGGACGACATCTGGGGGCGAGCGCCTGCGGTGGCGGATCGCGTTGCTCCTGCGGAGGCGGCGGTCTGGGTCGGGTTCGGGGAGCGGCGGGTTGTAGACGCGGTAGCAAAAGTAGCCAAAGGTCGCAGTTGCGGCAAACGACAACACAGCAACGCTGATGCGCTGCCTGGCTAGCGTCGAGGCTGCGGCAGATGTTTCCATGATGTCTGGGGTTGCATCATGGTCGGGGTGTTGGGCAAGCAATGTTCGGAATACCAATGAGGTTTTGGGAGTTGGGAGTTGGGGGTTGGGAGTTGCAGCGCTGTCGTTCAACGTCGTCCTTTCAATTGCAGATTGTCGGTGATCGATCGCCGTGGCCCTGGAATCTCTTATCGGAGCTGCACAGCTGGAGCGGGAGCGGGAGGGAGCGTTGCAGTGGACATGGATAACTAGTGGGTCAAACCGTCAAACCCGCCGTAGCCTGGCGCACCTGCAAACCACATCCGGCTAGACACTGTCTTCTTATGGGCACTATCACACTCTTGAATACCGAATGGCAACAAGCGCCAGTGGTTCCGTGCCCCCAGCTCCATGAATAAAGGTCAACCCAACTGCTCGGGGCATTTCACAGCGAGACCAGCGTCGAGGCACCATGAACATCGCCGCTGCAGGGTCTCTGTCGCTTGATTCAGGTAAACGGCGTCTGGACACGCACCCCAACTTCATCAATGAAGCAGAATGTACTGACCTGTTCCCGGTCTCGCAGTGGAGTACGACCCGATCGCACACCTGAACCTCATCTTCTCGCACCCGAGCACCGTCTCCTCCGTCGCCCGCGTCTCGTCGACCATCCAGCGCCACAAAGATGACCTCTCGCAGTCGATCGTGTCTCTCGAAACGGCCCAGGCCTACGGGCCCGACTCGTCGCTGGAGCGCATGCAGTCGGCCCAGGCCGAGCTGGCCTCGCTCTTCCAACGCATCGAGAGCGTGCGCAGCCGCGCCCTACAGACCGAGCGCGACATCACCACCATGACGGCCGACATCAAGCGCCTGGACGGCACGAAGCGCAGCCTGACCCTCAGCATGACCGCCCTGAAGCGCCTGCAGATGTTGACGACGGCCTACGAGCAGCTCCGCGGTCTTGCCCGGACACGCCAGTACCGCGAGTGTGCCGGCCTCCTGCAGGCCGTGCTGCAGCTGATGCGCCACTTCAACAGCTACCGCAGCATCGAGCAGATTGCCGTGCTGAGCCGCAATGTCAGCGAACTGCAGCGCGAGCTGCTCGAACAGGTCTGCGAAGACTTCGAGATTGCCTTCGCCAAGGGAGAGGTGGCCGCCCGCCGCGCCGTCTTGGTCGAATCCTGTCTCGTCATGGACGCCCTGGGCGAGCACGCCAAGACGAGACTGGTAACGTGGTACGTCAATACGGAGCTGCGGGAGTACCGCCAGGTCTTCCGAGGGAACGACGAGGCCGGCAGCCTCGACAACATTGGGCGACGCTACGCATGGTTCAAGCGCATGCTCAAGACGCACGAGGAGGAGCACGCTGCCATCTTCCCACCCCATTGGCGCGCCAGCGAAACGCTCGCCATGGCCTTTTGTGACGGCACGCGGGAAGACTTCAAGGGCATACTCGAGAAGAGTATGCGCAGGATCGACGGGGCCAAGATTGATGTAAACCTGCTTCTTAGTTGCCTGCAGGAAACGATGGATTTTGAGCAGAGCCTGGAGCGGCGGTTTGCGAGCGAACCGCGCGCCAGCATCGATACCCTCAGTTCGGCAGACGACCGGATCCAAAACTTCAACGGCTCCATATCCGTCGCCTTTGAGCCGTACCTGAGCTTGTGGGTCGAGTCGCAGGACAAAGCCCTGGCGGCCATGATTCCAAGGTACAAGACTCAACCGCTCATACCTGCCGATGAGGAGTTCTCTCCGCAGGCTGTCGTCCCCTCGGCAATCGAGCTCTTCCATTTTTACAAGCTTACGCTTTCACAATGCGCCAAGCTGTCTACTGGCGAGCGGCTGCTCGATCTCAGCAGGACGCTGGCGAAGTACCTCGACGAATATGCTCAACAAGTTCTCGTCACCTTCTTGCAGCGTGGCGGGCCACATGGGCCCCCTATTCAAGAAATCGTTCTTGTCCTGAACACGGCAGACTTTTGGCACACCAACACGAACCAATTGGAGGAGAGCATCAAGAAGCGCATCGACCCCGACATGGCATCCAAGGTGGACCTGTCATCGCAGTCAGACGCTTTCATGGGCGTCGCCAGCGCGGCCGTCATGGCTCTCGTGGCCAAGGTCGAACTCGACTGCGAAGGCGCCTGGCGCGAGATGAAGAACACGAACTGGAGCCGCATGGAGAGCGTCAGCGACCACAGCTCGTACGTCGGCGAGCTTCTAAAACACGTAAACGGCAAAGCCCAGGAGATTCTCCCGCTCGTCATCAAACAGCAATACGCGCGCGCCTTCTGCGACAACCTCGTCGAGCACCTCGCGACGGCCTACATCAACAACGTCGTCCAGTGCCGTCCCGTCTGCGAAGTCGGCGCGGAGCAGATGCTCCTTGATAGATACGTCATAACCAAATCCCTCGAAAACCTCCTCTCGCACCACAACACCAACTCTACCACCACCACTACCACCTCCACCACCATCGCCACCACCGGCCCCTCATCCGCCGCACCCTCCCCCCTACACCCACCCCCGGCAGGGTTCGTCAAACGCGTCAACCAATCCATGACGCGCATCGACCCGCTCCTCAAAACGCTACAAGTCCGCCCCTCCCCGCCCGAGGGGCTGGTGCAGGCGTACCTGATCCACATCGGCGACCGGTCCGACACCAACTTCCGCAAGATCCTCGAGCTCAAGGGCGTGCGCAAGCAGGACCAGTCGCACCTGATGGAGCTCTTCGCCATCCACCGCGAGGGCTCGGCCGCACCGGCGCAGCTGGTGCAGAGCTCGCCGCTGCTGACGCCGCTCATGGCCGCGTCCTCGGGCGGGCTGGGTCATCATTCGGGGGGGCTGGTGGGCAACAGTGCCGCGGCCGCGGCGGTCGGGGCGGCGAGTGCGGGGTTGCAGGCGCGGTTTGATGCCGCGTCGCTCGGGGAGAAGCTGTTGAATGCGGCGAGGGATGGCGTCGAGAGGATGGGGACCACCACGACGCCCGGGGCCGGCGGTGTTGGTGGGGCTGGCGGGCTGGGGGAGAAGGCGACCATCAATGAGAATCTGAAGAATATTGGCAAGTTCTTTAGGAGGGATATTGGCGGGCTCGGGGCGAGGTTTGGGAAGAGAGATATCACGCCTACTGGGGGCGGGCTTGATGGTTGATGGCTGATGGGGACGGAAGAAGCTGTCGGATGTTTTGTACAGTTTGTGTCATTGCGAGCTAGCGCGCCTCTGTTATGTGGATTTGGATTGCTTGGTTGATACGCTCTTTGGACCATTCTTAAAGCCGAGTTGATGCTATGAGTGTTTGTGGATGAATGTGCAGGGTTAGGGTTGTAAGCTATCTGGTTCAGAGGTTTGAACACGGGCTCACCATTCCCCATTCATCAACCCATCGCATCCCTTGAGCCTCTTGCCGTCAAGTTTAGCCCAGTCTTGATTCCCAGACCGTTTCGCCAGCCAAGCCATATGTGAGATATTGAAGCTATCCAAACCTTGATGGGACGTGATCAAGTTTTCAAAACAAAACGTCAATTGTGATCAATAAACCGAGTTTATGGTTTATGATTAGACCAAGTTCATAAGAGAGGTAGAAAGGCAGCTGTGAGACAACCACTTCCACCTTCCACCATGATCCAGGGGATATTCTACGCCCGTTTCTTCCCCAAAGAAGGTATTCATCCATTCCACTGCCCTCCTTTCAAGAAGACGGCTAACCATTGCCAGGGACCAAAATTGTCGCCCAAAGCCCGCCAGGTTGCATCGTCCCCGTCCCCGTCCCCGGCGCCAGCACCACTAAGCCCCCGCTCTTCGACTACGGCGTGCTGCAAGAGTACATCATCCCGCGCCAGGCGTTTTGCAACCGCTACATTACCGTTGCCGACCCCGAGGGCAAATACTTTGTCCTCGGCTTGCCCGTCTCCATCCCCAGCCCGCGGTACTACCGCAACGAGTTCATCTTCAACTTCGGCCTGGTTGTCGAGAATGACGTCGACCAGGTCCCCTACGAGCGCGTCGTGCGCAGGCTGGCTGTGACCTTTGCCGAGATGGAAAAACAGAGTGGCTTTCTCAGTCAGGACGTGAATGCCAACGAGAACCAGGCCCGCCGGCCGATCCAGTCGTTGCTGGAGATCATCAAGGAGGACTTGAACAACTATGGCGAGTGCATGATCCCCGTCGGCAAGTAGTCCCCCCGCCCCCCTTCACCCTCCCCCTCAAAACCCCCTATCTAACATTTCCCCCCCTTTCCCCCCTCCCAAGACGACGCCAACACAATAAACATGAAACTCTTCCCGCACCACCCCACGCCCCCCGAAGTCAAAGGCTGGCACGTGCCCGTGGCCAAGATGAAGTTCGCCGACGTCGTCGACCCGGCCTGGGACCTCACACTACAGCGCGTCATCACGCACATCGACGGCGTGTCCGACGTGCGGCGCATCGCCTTCCTCGCCGACGTGTCCCTCGAGCTGACGCAGCTGGCCCTGCGCCACCTGCTCTACTACGACACCATCCTGCTGCTCGACATGTTCTTCTTTGGCGCCTGCTACGCGCCGCGGCCGGGGATGCACGACTTCATCGCCAACGTGGGGGGGATGGTCGACGAGTGCGCCAACTACGTCTGCGTCGGCGCTAGCACCGAACAACAAGCGGCGGCGGCGGGTGCCGCGGGGTCGTCTGCCGGGGAAGGGGGAGGGAAAGGAGCTGGGCAGCAACACGGCAATGACCACTGCGATGACCACGACCACGACCACGCTGACGAGGACGATAACAATAACAACAACAACAACAACAACAACAACGGCAACGACAGAAACGAACCCACCACCACCACCACCCACGGCCACCGCGTATCCAACTACATGCTCATCAAGCTCATGACCACCTTTTGCGTCGGCAAGACGGTGACAGAATGGCTCAAGGGCCACATGGACGGCGGGTTCGACGTGCTGCGGTTCGTCGACGTGCGGCGGCTGGTGCAGTTTGGCGTGATCAAGGGGTGCCTGTACCGGGTGCACAAGCACGTCGTGTCCAAGCAGTACCTGGCGGCGCTGGCGACGGGCCAGGCGCGGCCCGTGGCGGGCGGCGACCCGCTGCAAAAGTACACCGACGGCTGTCACACGTTTGACCAGATCATCACCGAGCGGGACCTGACCGATTCCGAGATTATGGGCAAGCTCAAGAGCTTCCCCGCGCCGGCGGGGGATTTGACGGTTTTGTATAGGTGATTTGTGGTGATGGATTGGAAGGTGATGATACATTGTATGTATGTAGGTGTGTATGGACATGAGGTCGTCCGTCGTATAGTACATTGCCCGCCGCCCGGAGCCTCGAGTCGAGAGCGAAGGGCTCTTATCGTACAAAAGCTCGTCGTGGTGGCTCCCTATTCTAATAATGTACAGCACGCCACAGTATCCCCCTTGCCGCTCATCATCTTATAAATCACACCCAAAATGCCGAATATATCGTGGCTTCTACTAACCATCATCCGATGCACCTGTTTATCAAAAGGACGCACCCTCCTTGGACTTGGACTCGGCCTCCTTGGACTCCACCTCCTTGAGCAGGTCCTCAAGCTGAATCTCGAGCTTGGTCTGCTCAGGGCGCTTCTCCTTGGGGAACTTGAGAGCATCGGCCGTGTCAGGTTCGTCGTCCTTCTCGGCTTCGCTCAGGGCTTTCCTCACGTCCGCCGACGTCGCCTGTCCGGCCTTCAACGCCTTCATGTGGTCGTAAAGGCCGCGCATACGGCCCGTGTACGGCTGGCCCGGGTACGTCTGGCGCGACTGCGCGTACGTCTCGTCGCTGACCATCTCGATGACTCGCACGTTGTGCTTGCCTTTGCGGAGGATGAGAAGCTTGCCGTCGATCAGATACCTTTGGGTTTCCTGCGGGAACCAGAGCTTGATGGGGTTCCAAGTCAGCTGTGATGGGTCCATGGCTTGGCCTGCCCCTGCGCCACGGCCGGGCATGCCGCCGACATAAGCGGCCTGTTGCGTCGCGAGCCGGTGGCCCTCCTTCGCGCTGCTGGCGAGGCCGGCGGCGAACATGATGCGCCCGATCGACTTGCCCATGATGAGAGACTCCGGAAGGGTCATGTCAACCCGCGGCGCATTGTTGGCCGTCGTCGGTCCTGAAGGCTCCGCGTATTGCTCGCTCGGGTCATTCGTCACGGACAGAGTGGACCCGAGGCGCTTGCTGTACATCATCTCGTGCTGCTGCTTTGCGTCCTTCGCCGCGTCCTCTCCGTGTACCAATGCCAACACTTCGTAGGCGAGACGGTGCTGCGCGATACGCTTTGAGGGGTCCTCCATCTGTTCTGCCATAACCTTCTCGATCGTCTCCATGGGCAAAAAGGTGAACAATTTGAGGAGGTTCTCCACGTCCGCATCGGGCCGCCGGACAAAGTAGCCGTACAAGTCGAACGCAGACGTCATGTAGAGGTCGAGCCATACCGCGTTCCCCGAGCTCTTTCCAAACTTGGCACCGGACGAGTCTGTCAAGAGCGGCACCGTAAACCCGACCGGGTCGTCGAGGGGGTTGTTGGCCGGCATTCGTAGCTCAGGACTCGGCTCGCTGTCCCGGGCGGCCTTGACGATTTCGATGCCGGTGATGATATTGCCGTACTGGTCCGAGCCGCCAATCTGCATCTGCACCTTTTGCTTGCTGAAGAGCATCCACCAATCCCAACCCTGCATGATGGGGTACGAGAACTCGGCAAACGACACACCGTCTCCTTCCGTCATCTTCCGCTTGACGCTGCATATCGAGGGGGGGTCAGCAAAGATGGCCTAGGGTCGGTTGGGGTTCGTTCGTACTCACGTGTCGCGGGACAGCATAGGCCCGATTCGCATCGCCTTGCCCACCCTCCTCAGGACGTCAAGCATGGGGGCCGAGTTCCACCATGTGTTGTTGTTCACCAACCCACGCTTCCAAGCCCACTCCTTCTGGTATTCGAACCTCCGAGCTTGCGCCTCGACATTGAGCCACAGCTTTTTCATCTGGTAATGCATCTTGGTGACGTTCATGGCCAAGTCGGCTTTGCCAATGGGGTCTCGATCTTTTACCCGGTCCGTGGGATCCCCGATCTTGACCGTCGAACCACCGAGGAGGGTGAAGGCACCATATCCGTGCATGTACATCCAAAAAAGCGGCATGAGCGGGAGGAGGTGGCCGACGTGCAGCGAGCTCGCCGTGGGGTCGACGCCAACGTAAGCGCCAATCCGTTTCGTCCTCATGAGCTCGCGGATGGTCTCTCTCGATCTGCGCCGGGAGTCTGTCAGACCGAAGCGTCCTCTTCATAAACGGGCGAGGGAGAGTCAATTCAACCTACCCAGCCGTGTCCTTCACATAGCCCCGGCTCTCCAACATGTCCCAGAAGTCTGGCCGCTTTCCATCTTTGATTTCTTGCGCGCGGTGCTTCCAGTCCTCTTCTGCCTCGGCCGTTTTCCTCAGCCAGCCAGTCGATATGTTTCTGCGCTGCGTGGGCGGAACACCTTTAGCGAATGCTAAGAGGCAGCTGCGGCAGACGGGGCCTCGCCGGAGGAGTAGCGCTTGTGAGGGCGCCATTGCCGCTTCTGTCTCGCGACTAACTCGACGAATGTCGTATGGGGCAAGCGCGCATACTCTGGTAGAGAGAGGAACCGCCGAGGTCGTCGTGGGGTTCGTGGGAATCGATTGCGCCGAGGTCGTCACTGGGCGTGCGTGATGCGCGTCCGAGACGGCGCTCACAGACCAGCGCTCCCAAAATTTTGGACAAGGGCCAGGACGCCAAGCATTAGCTCCAGGACGGGAATCAAGGTGGGACAGGCCCCACAGCGCTAGGAACGAAGAATCTCCCACTCCGACCCGATGCCTTCCAGTTCCATCCCGGTGGGGTCTTTCGGCTGACATCAACGCGACAGGCGATTGGTAGACACAGGTCCCGATTGCCGAGGAATCAGCACCAGCGCTGCCGCTTCGGCAACCATTTTCGCGGGCCTTCCGATTCCATGTTCCGTCGTCGTCGCTTTCACACCAACTCCCGTCCCAGGTAGTCGAAACCCCGAAGCAATCAATCACGCAGCGCGGCCGACCCAATTGACTGCCCACTGCAACACACCATGGCATCGATTGCTCGCTCCTCCCTGCTGCGGCAGGTTGCTTCGGCGCGGCCGGCCTTCCAGCAGCAGAACGTCATCGCCAACGCCGCCCGCGCAACCGCCTTCCACACCACCGCCCGGAGGGATCTCCTGCCCCCTCTTCCCCGTGCGTACTATTTGGTTCCCTTAGCAATTTAGGAAAAAGATGGTTGCTAACTAGCAGAGCAGAGCACGTCGAAGGCACAGGTATGAATGAGCGCATTCCCCCC
>MU856946.1:0-38769 GCA_033296705.1 Chaetomidium leptoderma | reverse complement strand
CCATTGCTCAGTGCCTCCCTAACCAAAAACCCCCGCTATCTAGTCAACGACGCCGCCCCAGTCCCCGAGACGTCCCCGTCGCACGGATCCTACCACTGGACCTTTGACCGCCTGGTCGCCGGGTCCCTGATCCCGCTCACCGTCGTCCCCTTTGCGGCCGGCTCGCTGAACCCGACGCTCGACGCCTTCCTCTGCGCCACCATCCTCATCCACTCGCACACCGGCTTCCAAAACATCATCATCGACTACCTGCCCAAGTACAGGACGCCGCGCGCCCGCAAGATCTTCATGTGGGGCCTCAACGCCGCCACCGCCGTCGTCGGCCTGGCCCTCTACGAGTTCGAGACTACCGACGTGGGTATCACCGAGACCATCAAGCGCGTCTGGACCGCATGAGCCGGAGGTGGGAAGAAAAGGAAAGATTGGATGTTGGGATGTGTGATGTTGGATTATTGAAAGAGCAGAGCGGGCGCGGGGTTATTCTGTAAACTACCCCTTACGACAACAACAACCACAACCACAATATCTTGTTTTTTTGTGGGGTGTTCCCTAAACCATTTCCCCTTTGTCTCTTGGTGGTGGCTGCTAGGAACGAGGAGGAGACGGCGCGAAGTCGGCCTTGGATATTGGTGGCGAAGCAGCGTCACTCCGTGTTGTAAGGCTAAAACGTACATAGGACGGCCAATCTGATAGAGCGCACTTTGCGCCATTGCAACTGTTGTTTTTTGCCTCGCAAGATGTAGCGAATTGGGGAGTCCGCATTTCGCCGGAACGTCGAGCTTCCAGCTGCGGCTCGTTCCGGAAGCTGACGGATCCGGGCGCAAACCTCCAACCGGCAACCTTGCTTTGGCCGCCGTTGGCTTGCAGGACCCCACAAAATAAAGGAGACAGCGGGTGTTGTCCGACTTACACGGCGTCTCAACCTCTCCTTCGCACGCGAACAGTGTTATATTTCTATCTTGTCTATCTCTTCAACTCGCACCTTATAACCAACCCCTCATTACCAAGGCTTGTCCCGCTCACCCCGGTTTTAGGTTCCAGCGCCGCTCTGTGCCCACCTGCCTGTTTCCTCTCCTCCCTGGCCTCACCCTAGGGAATCAAGTCATCTCCGTCGGCCATGCGAAGCCCAAGAAATCGGGCAGTGCAGCTGATCAGCCTTGAAGGATCGACCGTCAACTGTCAAGCATTTCGGGAGTTATAAAAACAGCTGCGTGTCGGGTTGGCTTGCTGCCGGCCGGACTGGTGACGCTTCCCCGAGCCGAGGCACGGAAGAGGTTGTGGTCTGTATGGATCAGGCCTTATGTGAGTGAGATATCCTAGCTATTTCTGTCAGCTACATATATATTACTGTTGCCCTCGGTCCTGTTCTCACGATATTACTTCCTTCTGTTGTGCTCGTTCTGCCGTTTCTGTTCCGGATCTATCCCCTTCGGAGTGCTGCCATGTTTGCTTCCTCTTCTTGTTCTTCCTTCCGTTGCCTTCCTTTGATACCTGCCGATGATACTGATTCGTGAAACCATCTTTTGTCAATTTACCCTCGAAATTAGCAAATGCTGGTTTCTCTCGGCCCCGAAACAACCTGGGAGCTGAACCCCTTTCTATTTGCCTACAGCAAGCACTATGGAATACCCGATCATTCACCAACTTGAGGCCCGGATGGTTGGTTTGTTCTTGATGATACCCAGAGAGCTAAAGAAAAACTAACGAGATCTAAAGTAGGTAACTGGGAAATCCGAACCCTGATAAACCAAGGAAAGAAGAGATGAAACGACTGCCTCCATCCCCAAAAACATCGTCCGTTGCCCTGACCGAGAGATGAAACAGGAAGAGAGAAAAACAAGAGAAAAAAAGAAAAAGAGGAAGAGAAAATGAAAAGAAAGAAAAAGGAATGAAGAAAAAGAGGAGAAATGAAGAACAAACCTGAAAACAAATCGGCTCCCTAAAGGAGGTGGAACCAAAAGGCATGCGACCAAGCTCCATCAGGTGAGCACCCATCCGGCCCTCCTCCCAACAGAACGCTCCTCCCGTTCAAGGCATGGATAGGTAGGTTCAAGTTGGGAGCCACAAAGCCACTGTCGGGCTTCAATCGGATTCACTCGTTGGGGTTGATTGAAGCCCGCCCGCCCGCCGTCGCACTCTGCCCAGCCTGTCCATGATCCAAAACATTGAAACAAAGCCAATAGGGTATCAATCCACCAAATCCAAGACGCCAACCAGCGATGCCGTCCTTGATATAAGAAATGCCCGAATCCCCCGAATTGAATGCTGCATCCTTTTTTTTATGCGTTTTTCTTTTCCTTGTTTGACCTTTTTATGCCATGTTGGTGTAGTTATATTTTGTTCCTGGTCGGCCGTCTTCACCTGGCATACGCGGTGAGACGGGTGTCGAGGGCGATTTTGACCATTTCACAGTATTTTTCTAGGTTCAAATATATCAGCACTATGCTCCCCATTCGATCCGACAAATTTGCAGAAGCCAGAACTCACCTGCAATCTTCCACCTCTTGGAAACTTTGTCGAGTATGACCCTTAGGCTTGCCACCTTTTGAAAGCAGCCGGCATCCTGGAGGACGTTGTCGCCGTGCGAGATGAGCAACGTCGAGGCATAGCACATGGCGAGTGCCCAGGAAGGGTCGACGATGCCCATGCTCAGCCAGTCTTCGGACTCGGCTATCTTGTTGGCCTTGCCGTGGATGGTGTGAGTCAAGATCCGGATGACCCGGACAGCTTGCGTTTGGGTCGAGTTGTCGTTCGGCATGGCGCCATTCCCGCTGAAGAGACCGAGATGGTTGAGTTTCATCAGGGCGCTAGAATGACGGAGTCAGTCAGGTTGGCTCACAGGTTTTTGGAGCATGGTTGAACTTACACGAAATCGGTGGCTATGGCGGCGTGCCGGTCACCAGCCCGCCACTTTGCCGAAGCGATATCTTTTGCGTGCCGCCAAATCATATCGGACAGCGCCTTGTGGTCGAGGGTCCCCGGCAGTGCGGGGTTCGATAGCTGCTGCAAGACGTTGCTCAGGTACCAGGCAGACGTGGCTTCGGGAAAGACGATGCCGTCGATGTAGTCGCTGTTGGCGTCCCGGAATCCCTGGTCTTGGCCTCCGAACTGAAACGGATCGGTGGCGGGAAAGTATTGATTGAAGGCTTCCGGAAAGGGAATCACAGAGACCGGAGCGAGACCGGTTGTATGCATCGGGTACTCCTGTTCTTGGTATCCGACATTCAGGAGACTGCTCTGCTATTAGCTGCTGACCACTTTTGGCTTGGAGGGGGGTGCGGCTTACCAGTCGACATAAACAATGGCCCACCACAAGATGGAGTAGAGCTTCAACTCCATCGGCATGGACGCTTGCTGGGCGGCGGTCCAGAACGTGCCGTTGTGCCAGCCAAACGCTTTTGTCATCTGGAGGCAGCGCCCAAGGGACAGATAGGCCTGCTGGGGCATCGATTGGGAGAACTCGTACATGGCGACGAGGAGCTCGGCCTGCAACAGCTGGACCGACATGGGGACTTTGCTCTGGATGAGGCTCAGGATGGCCTTGGTGGAGTGGTACACGGTGTCTCCCATGCCTCTGCTCGGCTTTTGATTCGGCGGGCGGGCGATGAGGGCCATGCAAAGGGCCATGGCGCTGGCTTCGGCCGGGAGATTGTCCCAGGAGGTCTCTAGCTGCCTCTCAAAGTTGGCCCTCTCGATGACGGTGAACCAGGTGTTGACGCCATTGAAGTACAGCGAGACGGCTTCCTTGACACGCGGCTTGTTGACGAGGATATCCAGGAGGGTGCCGAAGGCCAGCGAGTGAATGTCCTTGGCGGAGGATATTGGACCGAAGACGCCATCATCTGACGAGTCCTTGTATTCGCAAGTACGATTTGCCCTGACACGACGAGGTGAGACGGTTAGCTACAGGACATCATCATCAGACAGCAACGAAGACAGCGAGAAACTTACTTGGCGCATTTTCCGCAAGGGAAACCCTTATCGCAGCCTCGTTTTAGGCGTTTGCACTCTAGACAGCTATGTTGTGGCTTCGCCGCCCGGGACTGGGGGGACGAGGCCGGGGAGGATGAGGCAGACATGTTGGGCAGTTGAGGGTCCATGAACCAACGCCGCGGTTATAATAAGACACGGCACGTTGGTGGACCGCGGGCTTGTTGAGCATGATGAAACGGCGAATACCCGCCATGTTCTTAAGGGCGGCCGGTGCAACTGAGGGAGCCCTCGAAGTCTTGGTGTCGAGAATGCACCATGCAGTCAGTCCCCTGCTGCATGAGCACCCCGATTCCGTCGTCAGAATGCTGCGTGGGGAGGCCTGTCCGAGGAGGCACAGTGCTAGGCCACAAACGGGAACAGCGGATCCGGGCGGGAGCCCATGGGCTTGGCTCTGGCCATGCATCAAACGGCTATCCAGCCAATGATGGGCGTAGACATGTTTACATAGCTGCACCGCCACCTCACCAGGGCAAGAAATGGTACCTGCCGAATCCCGCAACCTAGCAGGGGTTGTCGCGTCTACTGGCGTCTCTGGCGGCAGGGCGGCCAAGAAGATCGAAACGGGCTGAGTGTCGAGTTCCGGGGTTCGAAGAGACAGCTCCCAAACAGGAAATGAGCTCCCATGACCTCAACGTTCAAGTTCTGCCAAACATCCGAATGGCCTCGGAGAAACACTCCTCATCCGCGAAAGATGTTTACGAGATATAGCGACGGCCAAGGCAGCCATTATTGGGCAATAATTCCTACCCAGCCACTTTACAGTAAGCTTAATTGAGAGCACAAGTCAGACGATGCGTGATGGGCGGCAGGGAGGATGGCGTTCGAGGTTCGAGGTTCATGCGATGCGATGAAAGATCGTCGATCTGTGGTGAAGTGGGCCTCCCGCGCTTAGTGTGGGGCTGGCGGGTGTCCAAGTTGCCAAGCCTGCAGTGGTCAATGCTTTCAGACCCCGGATCCTCCCGCCGCAACCGCGCCCCACAGATCGGAACATTGTTTTCAATGGAAGGTCCAAGTTGCATCACAGCATCAAAATCGGTTCTGGGAGGTGATGAGCATCTTAGAAATTTAGTAATTGGATTTCCCAGTGTCAAACTGGAGCCTACTTGCAGGTAATTGCGAACCATAAACTCTCTCATTGGCATGTATCGATTCGTTCAATGTTAGACGTTTTGATGTTTTGTTCTTCGAGGTCCGAGCGATCCCGATTGCCCCACTTTCCGGGCAAATCCCAGCCTTCTGGGCCTGGGCCATCGGCGGGCGGGGCGAGGTCAGTGAGGGCACTCGCGAGGCTCTGCACATCCAATGAAATAGCACCAAAATAGCTTTCCCGAAGCATTCTCATTTGCTCCAACCGTGAATCTGGCGCGTTGCGCTTGGAAACAGCAGCGACCGTTTTGTGGTGGCCTGCAGAAGATCCAAGCCACAGCCGCCCCATGCCATGGCCGCCCACGGCAAACCTGTTTCCGAAGCGCCGCAGCCCCCTTTGACAATTGTTATGTAAATCCCATGGGCTGCCTCGGGGACACCGACGCCGAACCCCCACCCGATCCACGACCACGCCAACCACACGCATCCAAACCTCAGGGTCTCGACGTCTCATGCACGATCATGCAAGATCTCTGTCCGATCGGGTTGCAGGTGGTTCGTGCGCCCTGTGGGAGGCGTTCAAACCGGACAGTTTAGGTGTTTTAGTGTGTTTCTGTGTCGGATCTTCAACGGCCGGGAGGCTGAGACGCGCATATGGGGAACATTGCAGCAGGTTAATATCTCCTTCATCCCCTCCCAAATATTGGTTCTTCATCCCCTCCCAAATATTGGTTGATGGCGGTGACGCCCTCCCAACTATCCATGTCCAGTCGTGGTGATTTGATGGCCGAGCCCCCTTGCCGACGACACCCGCTTCCGATTCGGCTTCAAGTTCGGCTTCAAGTTCGGCTTCAAGTTCGGCTTCAGGTTCGGCCCAAGGTCCGGCTTCCGATTTGGCTTTCGATTTGGCTTCCGATTCAACCATACCATCGAAATGTCACTAGAGTCAACAACGACATCAGAAGCCAAATTTCAAGTTGCAGATCATCACTATCGTCATAAACTAACTAAATACCTACTAAATAAACTAAACCTCAACCAAACAGCTCACCAAAACCTCACTCTCCAGCCAGTCAGCCAGCCGAAACCAACCCTCTTACCACGCACGCACGACCAGCCTTCAGTGATCAATCCCGTCCCTCCCCTCCCTCACAACCTCAACAAATCCTCCCCCAGCACGGGCTGCTGCCCCATCTCGACCTCCAACCCGGGCGTCGGCGGCGGCAGGTTCTCCACCTTGGCGCACACCCAGCAGCCGGCATACATGTTGACGCGATCGATGCACCTGCCCGGCTCGCGGTCGCCGACCTGCTTGCCGACGAAGCCGTGCGCCTCAAACTCGCGAATGTACCACGGCTCGCGGGCGGCGCTGCGCAGCAGCACGCGGCCGCCCATCTGGAGCGCGCGGTTGAGCTTGCGGATCTGCTGCGCCGCCGTATTGTTATTGCTGTGGTTGTTGTTGGTACCCGGGGTGAACCAGTCCATGCTGTCCATCACGATGGCCACCGTCAGCGTGCCCGGGCTGATGCGCGCAATGACCTCGTCGATCTCGTCCGTGTGGATGCGCAGGCCGTCGAGGGCGCCCGGGGTGCTGAGCTTGGCGTGGGCGTCGCGCGAGAGGTAGTCTGGGTGGCAGTCCGGGGCGAAGGCGCCCGTCAGGCAGACGTGGTAGTAGGGGTTGTCCGACGCGATGTGGGTGGTTTCGATGACCGGGTCGAGCGTGTTGACCATGTAGTGCCAGATGGCGTGGGCGCGCGTGTTTTTGGCCGTGGGCGACGGGCCCGTCACGGCCTTGCTGGTGGCGTGGTCCGACTCGATCATGGCGAGCTGGTTCTTGGGCACGCCCAGGGCGGCCCACAAGAAGGCTTCGGAGCTGACCACGAGGTTGCTCACCAGCGGGCTGAGCAGGGCCGGGCGGATCTTGGACTGCCAGATGGTGCGCTGCTCGGCCAGCGTCTTGGCGGCGAGGAGCTCCTCGACGGCTTTGCGGCAGCCAAAGATGCGCGAGACCCACCGGAAGACGCGGATGGCGTGCTTGCTGCCGCCCGTGTCGTACAGGCCCCGGCCGCGGGTGCTGGTGAAGATGCTGGCATTGTCGAGCCAGTACTGGAACGCGCGGCTGGAGAGGTGGGGGGACAGTTTCGACAGGAGCAGCGAGCGGAAGTCGGGGTGCTTGCCGTCGCCAAAGATCTTCCAAAAGTCCTCGTACGGCAGCGCGGTGAAGGCGGCCACCTTGAGTTCCAGGAGATGGTTCTGGCTCGGGTTGAGATCGATGGCGTGGATCCGGGCCGGGCTCTGCATGGCGTACGACAGGATGTTGTCGCCGGCGCTCGTGATGGCGAGCACGACATCGTCGGCGCCGAGATTGAGCAGGGACGCGTCGACCCGGGAGTCCTCCCACGTGAAGGCGTAGATGTACTCGTCGTTGAACTGGGTGTGCTTCTCGAGCTGGTCATCGTAGTAGATCCGCCAGTGGTGGTTCTGGTAGAAGAAGGACGGGAGGGGCAGGTTGGCCGAGAGGTTTCCGACGGCGGCGTCGAACGCCTTGGATCGAATCTCGGGCGCCGTCCGCTCGATGGCGCGCGTCAGAGCATCCGTCCCCTTGGGCTTATTCGCCGGGAAGAGGTAGGGAGACTCGGTGGCAAGCGCATCGATACGCTCAATGATCTCGTGAGGCAGGCTCGACGACGAGAAGGGCTTCTTGTGGCATCCCAGCCAGATGTAGTACGGGATCGACCCCAAGACGCTGTTGCGCAGGTTGCCCGTGAGGATGGTTCCGAACCGGTACTCCAGGTAGTCCCGGCGGCCAGGCTCGAGAGCAACCCTGTCGAGATCAAACCATGCGCGCCAGAAAGTGCGTCCGAGGTAGTTCACGTGGCGGCCGATCATGCCACCGGTGTAGTTGCGGAAACTCACGTCGGTCTTGGATTGGACGTAGAAATCGACAACGCCCATTATGCCGTTGGGCGAGAGAAGGCACGACAGCGAGTCGATGACCGAGTAGTAGTCAGGCTGTTAAAGCTGTCAGCGTCTGTTTGCGGCATTCCCTTCTTCTTCTTCTTCTGCATTTGGTTACCCACAATCATGGACAGGCTGTACGACATGGTAACCAGATCTGCCCCTCCGTGGTCGGGCCGGGGCGTAAAGTAACCCGAGGACGAACGCGTGGGCGTCGTGGTGCGTCCCCCCGAGGGACCATTCTCATAGTCCTCGAGGCGGAACTTCCTCGCGTCCTGGCAGATCACCTTGACGTTGGTCCAGCCAAGCCGAACGAATCGCTTCCGAGCCACTTCGCAGAGCGAAGGGGAGAAGTCGACCAGGTAAACGCTAGAGAAGAACTCGGGCACGTTGACAAACTCGGACATGGCCTCGATGTTCCAGCCAGTTCCGCCGCCCACGTCAACCCAGATGCGCTTCTTCGCGGCGCTCTCCTCTTGCTTCTCGGCCTTGAAGCGTAGCTGCGCTGCGGCGAGCGCCAGCATGTCTTCGCGGCCTTTGAGAAGCGCTTTTCTAGTTACATCGTACTTTTCGAGTCTGTCAGCTGTTTTTCCCTTTTCGATTGAGAGCTGAATCACAACGAGAGAGAAGAAAAAGAAAAAAGGCAGGGGCAGGGCGCGAGGACTAAGACATACAGCACCGGCCTGGTCTGCGTAAAACGACTCCAGGGCAACCTGCTGGCTGCCCTTGGCGCCACGCGAGTGCGGCTTCACGAAGCAAGAGTAGCAGAACAGCAAGAGCGACTTGACGAGGCTCGGCTCCTCGGGGGCGCCATCCTGCGAGGGCTTGTTCGAGAGCTGGTAGAGGCCGATGGAGAAGAATACCACTCCGGCGATGCCAGCGACAAAGATTTGGGGGCTGATGATGCTCTCAGGGGGCGAAATGTTACCACCAAGAGAAGCCATGATATTCTCTCATGCTGGGGAGAGAACGGTATGGTGTGTTGAAACGAGCTGCACGTGTAATGAACCGGCAATGGAGGGGGAAAAGGAGGAGAAGGGGGACAAGAGACGGGAACCGTGTGCTGCCTTATTATAGGGGGGAGAGGAGGAGCGTGGGAGGAGTACCTAGGTTGTCCGCCTGCCGCAGCCCGAGTCAAGTCGACTCTCCTCCCCCTGAGGCATGGCGGATCGGCAAGCCTCTTGGACCCTTTACAGTGTTACACGTTGAACCATCAGCCGCTGAGTACACGCGAACCGCTAACCGTGACCCCACAGCACCCGGGGTATCTGCAGAGTGGACTTGGTGGTTGGTGTGTCGGCGGCGGCCAATCGCTTGCGCACATGGCATGCTATGCCGCACACTGCAGGTCGACAGCGAGCCGTGGGTGGGAGAGGAATCAGAGGGTAGATTCCCATAAACCCAAAACACCACTTGAAGGGTCCTTCCTTGTGATCGCCATTGCCTCGGGTGACTTGTGTACAGGATGGTCTTGGCTTTGGATTGCGACAAACGAAAGCTGACGAGGCGAAACCACCGCTCCCCGCCGGGCCCGCCCGGTGCTGGGTACTTTAGGTGACGGGGGTTGTGCCGCCGCTCTCTTGCAGTGTTGAAAAAAGCAAATTGGTAGCCTGTTGTAAAACGCGATCTCAATGGCGCCATGCTTCGAACGCGGGGACTGCAGCTCGACCGTCACTCGCCTTGCAACTCGACCCAGGCGCTATCCGTCCACCTATTCTGGCATGCCGTCGGAAGGTGGTTGAGGTGGCCCTGACAGTTGACAGTTGACAGTGAGTTGACACCCCCAAAGCTTTTGGTGGGGTTCCTCATCAAAACCAATCGGGGAAATGTATGGGGCCACGGGAAAGCTGCAACGGCACCATAGGGTATCTCTCCTGGGAAGCTCCCGTGCAGCCTGTACTTTACCGTGATGGACGAGTCACGACACAACCGCAGCGTTTCGTCCTTGCCGACAACCCGGCTGTGGAGTGTTGCAGAGATGGCGTCGCTTGTGTGCTGCAGAACGTGATTCCCGACCCTTGTGTGTTTGCGTGTTGGATGTGCTGGCATTA
This sequence comes from Chaetomidium leptoderma, assembly GCA_033296705.1. NCBI lineage: Eukaryota > Fungi > Ascomycota > Sordariomycetes > Sordariales > Chaetomiaceae > Chaetomidium > Chaetomidium leptoderma. The sequence continues at coordinate 28,681 of MU856946.1, read as the reverse complement.
TCCGTACTAGTCTGTAACGTTATACTTTAAACTCTGAGACACCGAGGTCGGTAACTTCGATGGACTGCCGACTCTCGGAGGTGATGAGATATGTCTCTGGAAATCGGTCCAGGACAGACGACGACACAACGACAACACTGCGGGGAACGCAGACGACGAGATAGCGCGCGATTGGTGAGCAATATAGTTCTTGCGGGGAGTATCCACTGCTCTGCTTCAGAAAGATGAGCTTGTTCAATCCCCCAACGGCATGCGTCGGTGCTCCCAGAGGATTCCGTACTCAGCAGCTATTTCTGTATGTCCTAAATAGAGGGAATGGAAACGCACCTTGGTAGATAAAACACGGCGGTTTGCTGAGTCATCAGACCCTCTCTCTCGGACACACCCAATCCTGCCCGCTGTCCCCGCTCTCTCAATTGGATGATCCGACGGCGGGCCGGCAAGCCCCCGGCTCGGTTTCACCACTCAACAAGGATGTGGCGTCCCGCGACCCAAGCCCATCATTGGATGTGACGTGCGTGCCTTGCGTGCCCTGCGTGCCTCCAGCAACAACTGAGTCTCGCGACGGTTCCGAGAGAGCAACAGGACGCGCCGGACGCCCCAAGACGCCCCAGCCGTTGCCGCATGCGAAAAAGTGCCGTCCTCGTGCAATCGCCCCAACGCGCCATACCAAGGCGACCCACGCCCGTCCAGGATGGCTCCGTCATCGAGCCAGAAGGGGACAGGGAAGAAGGGGGGCGCCAGCGCAATTCGCCAGCAGCAGCAGCAACAGCAGCAGCGGAGCCGCAACACCACCCCCGGCCCCGCGCCCCCATCCGCCAGTCTGCCCCCCTTCGAAACCGTCGAGACCGAGACCATCGAGCTCCGTTTTGACGTCTTCCGCAATCTGACCTTTGAGGACATGGTCGATGCCCCGGCCTCCAACACCCCGATCCCCGACGCCAAAACCCTCGACGGCATCCTCGCCCGCCTGCAGCGCCTGGGCGATGTCATAGAGAAGAGGGGGGCTTGCTGCGACCGCGGAATGAGGCTGATCGCCCAGAACCGCCGCCAGCGGACCGACGAGCTGGCCATGGAGCGGGGCCGGGAAGAAGAGCGGAGACAGCGTGAGGCCGACGACGGTGAGCGCGAAAGAAAACCGACCAAGAAGAAGCGCAAAGGGGCAGACACGCTGGCACCCCATGGCGCCAACACAGGTCAGTCGTCCCATGTCTTTTTTTTTTTTTTTGGCACACCTGCTCTTTACGGCGATAGTACGATTGGGCAAACCAAGTGAATGTAATGTGACTGCGACTAGAAATGATTCACGCCCTTGCTTGCTTTGCATACCCACTTTCTGCCAGAATTCCGGCTTTGGAAAAACCGGCTTCACAACCCCATTTACTGACGCCGCAAACCAGAGCGCTCGTCGCCTCTCCGCGAATCCACCGGGAAAGCGAGAAAACTATCGCGCGACAACGATTCGGCGAGCTCGTCGCTCTCACCGGTTGCGCCGCGAACACCGAGTAATATGGACGTCGAGGACAAGGCCAAAACAGAAGCCAACGATGACGAGTCGAGCTCCGACGACGATGGCCGCCCGCCTCCCCCCGCCAGGCCACAGGCCAACACATTCGGCGACGACCCCTCTACCTTCCCCGACCCGACCGTCTACGAGATCCTACCTGTACAACCGGGCATGACCGAGGACGAAATTAAAGAAATTTACTCTGTCGCGGGCTACCCCAGGAGCGACCTCGCAGACCTCATCGCCGGCGACCCTCCAGACAAGGACTTCAGCAGCGCCAAGCCTAGCAATCAGATCAACTTTAGCACCTTCAGCACCTTCACCGAACCCTACTTCCGCCCCTTCACCGAGGAAGACCTCGCATTTCTTAGGGAGCGAGGCGACCGCGTGATGCCGTTTGTCATGCCCAAACGGGGCAAGAGACACTACACCGAGATATGGGCCGAGGAGGACGGTTCCATGGCGATAGATTCGTCACCTCCGGGCGGCCACAGGTTGCCGCCCAATGCGGCGCGCGGCAGTATCGAGCACATGGACGACGAAGTGGCCGAGACGGATAAACTCTCAGTCGGCCCGCTCCTTTCGCGCCTGCTCCAGGCTATGCGCCCGGAACACCGCGCACCAGCAGCAGAAGACAAGCCAGGCAGTGTTAACGGCGTCAACGGCGACGGCGACAGCATGAATGGCATCGCGACCTTTGACTTCAGCTTCGGCGACAACCCACCGGCCAGCCAAACCAACGGCACCAACGGCCTCAACGGCACCACCTCTCAACCCGCCAACCCCGACCAACCGCAATCCCTCCCCGCGGCAACCTTTATGCCCGAGTCCAACACCGAAGCCTGGAAGAAGGCCACCCACCCAAAGCTAGACTACACCCAAGTGGACGAGCGCATCAAGCAAGAGCTCCGCCACATCGGTTTCCTCCCGCTGCTCCCACACCAAGACCCATCCAACCCCACCTCCACCTCGGCCCCCAACAACAACAACAACAACAACAACAACAACAACAACAACTCCAATTCCAACTCCAACTCCTCCTCCTCCAACCCCCCCAACGCCTCCAACCCCAACTCGGGGGGGGGCGCCGCCGCGCCCGCCGACCCGGCGACCACCGCCGAATACGACGGCCACTACGACGACGAAGTGGCCGCGCGCATGCGCATCCTCCAGGCCCGCCTGCGCGACCAGGCCCTCCTCAACGGCGCCCGCAAGGCCCGCCTGACCGACCTCGTCAAGGAGCGCATGGCCTTTCAGGAATACCAGACCATCCTCGAGGACCTCGACTCTCAGGTCCAGGCCGCCTACCTCAAGCGCACGCGCACCATGGGCAAGAAGCCTAAAAAGGCCCGGCCCGGGCAGCAGGCGGCGGCGGCGGCGGCGGCTGCCGCTGCCGCTGGTGGGGGGGGTGCTAATGGGGCTGCTGGTGGTGGTGGTGGTGGTGCGGCGGCGGCGGGAGCGGGAATGGCTAGGCCCGGGATAGGGGATCTGACTCGGACTTTGATGGAGCGCCGGCGGAGGTGGATTGAGAGTATCGGGACTGTCTTTGATGATGCTGGCTTGGCTAGGGTGCCGAGGGTTGGGGAGGGGGACAGTACCATCTTCAAGGCTGGGGAGATGGCCGAGTTGATGAAGAGGGAGAGGGAGGTTTGGGATGAGGAGGTGGAGGAAGAGTGAGTGAGTGGCGTTTGCTTTTGCTCTCTATCTATAGCTTCTTCCTTTTTTTTTCTTCACGTTTCGGGTGGTCGGCTGGCTGTTTTCTTTCTCAGTGGTTTTTTTTTCTTTCGCACCGGATGGATGGGTAAAGGAGGGAGTTGGACAAGGGACGGACGGGTTTTTGTCGTTTCTGGCGTTTGGTGCCTACCTACCTCAACGACCGTGTCGCGGCGTCAGGCAGGACACGGCAAAGGAGGGATATGCTTATCTGAGCACGTATTGGGGGGTGTTGGGATGGTGTTTGTCAAGTTAGTACTGTAGATACCTATGTATAACCGCCGCCTATCAACGGGTAACATTCTGGGTTTTGCTTTGTTATCCCGTGTACTCTACCCGGTATCGTCGTGGCAAGTTGACATGGCATGCCCGTTTGTCGAAGGAACTGATGGGTACGAGGTAGATTGGTGTAGTCGTGGTTTCTTACTTCAATCCTAAACTACGCTACGTTATATCACTCAGTGAAAATGTATATATTTGTGTACAATCCAGCTCCAGGCCTTGGACAAGATATACCCAGACACCCGGCAGGATTATGCAACCAGCAAAACCAAGAAAATCCAAGAGGGTATCTTGCAGTCCATCCCGCCTCAAATCAAAACCCGAGAAAACACAGGGGAAAACTGCAAAGGCGGCCACGTCAGGAGAAACCTGGGAATATCTTGGCACGCATCCGTTGCCCTGTTGTTGTCATTAGCATCATCTGAAGACGTTTTGTCAAAGAGCTTCCAAACACAACGGCTTACATTTGGTCAAGCCGCCCTCCCCATAATCCGGCTCAAAACCGGCCAGCTCGCGCATGCGTTCCCGTGCTAATGCGGTAGGGGCTGCTGGTTGGGGATCGGAATCGTCTTGTCGATTGGGCCGCGGTTGCAGTTGTACTCGCTGTGGCGGGCTCTTGTTGGGCTTGAGTTGAGCTTCCTGCAGCTCGGTTGAGGTCGACGACATTGGGCTGCCCGCCCCCCCATTGAATAGCCTGCTCTTTGTCGCCATCCACCAGCCTTGGAGCCCTCCCGGGGGGGCGGGTCCGTCGCTATCATCTTCTTGGGCGTCAACACGGCCGCGTAGCCGTCGGGTAGCGTGCTCCCGGCGCACCATGACATTTGTGACTTTGGGACAGTATCCCTTGGCCAGCATGCTTGCTTTGCAGATGGGACAGAGCGAGCTGATCTCGTGCAGGAACTGGTCGATGCACTCTGGGTGGAAAATGTGGCCACACGGGAGCTCGCGGATGACTGTTGCCCGGTTTTCAAAGGGGTCCAGGCAGATTTCACACGTGGGCTGGTAGTCTGTCGCGGTGGTCGATGGCGCAAATGGACTACCCAAGCCGAGCTCGGATACTATGGCGGATCGCGCCACCCGGCTCGCTGCCGCACTCTCTGTTTGATCCAGACTGCGTGTTCTCGTCCGGACCCGGGCGGCTTTTGAAGATCGTGGAGATAGTGGAGGACTGTCTGGCTCGTAATGGTAGGTAAACAGAGGGAACTTTTGAATGCGGCCCATTGGCACCGTGAGATGCTTGATGCCCATGGCTTCCAGGTTGACCTCGCCTCGAATGACGCGACGACGCAGTCCCGCGCGCCGTCTAGCCTGGACAAGATGCATGAGGAATGATGTCGAGGTGATGATCGTAAGAAGAACACCGATGATGATTAGGACGTAGACCCAGGTGGCAAACCCCGTGGGCGGTGTGCTGAAATGTAGTTCGGTCCAGATCCGAACATAGTCTTGGGGGTCGGCCAGGAAGCGATCGGTGATGTTGTGGCTGAATGGCACCTCGGTAATGTTCCCCGAATACAAACTCATGTGCTGCATTATAACCTCGCCGACCATGCCAGACACGGCGAAGACGGGCCAACTAGTGTGCGCCATCCAGTTGGCGCTGTCCCCAATGTACCATTGAGGAGAGCCGGCCGGCGGCGGTGGTGAAGCAGAGGCATTCCCCGGCAGGTAGAAGAGAAGAGCTCGCACCGGAGCTCGGCGGGCAGCAGCCAAGTAGGCATTTGCGCAGCCGTCGCTCACCCACGGCGCGATGGCGATCAAGTGAAAGTTTGTGGGCGGAAGGTCGGATTGGCGGACGACGGAGAGGGGTATATGGGACGCTGTCTCGGAGACACAAGGGTCGCCATAGGGGAGATCGGGGACGTAGAGCAGGCCCGAGATGTCGCCATTTCCGGACCCAGTAAACCGGGTGGACAGCACTGTGGTGTTCCCCGCGAACCGAGCCGAGTAGGCCATATCGCTCTGTTCCCGAGTTAGAGGGGCTATTTGCTATTTGATGGACGGCGGGTTGACTTGTCATACTGATAGAGCGGTAATGTTCCTAATGACGGTGTTCGAGACGGTTCCGAGCCCGCTCCATGAGGGGTTGCTGAACAAAAGACTGCCATTTCGTTAGTTGGGGCCGAGTTCGGTATAGTCAAGATCCCATCGTAATTAAGACGCGCCCAGCCAAGGTGCATGCCGTGCTCATCATGATCCGGGATGAGGGTGATACAGGACTGGGGGGTAATATCTGGGCGACGCAAGTTGCGGAGAGGAGGGGGGCATGACGACGACGGTGGTTGGTTTGGCTGCCCGAGTTGGCAAGCTGACTGCGCAAGGCGGCCAACCGCGGCGACGCCTTCAACAGGGCAGGACAACATGGGGAGAAGCATAAAGAAACAGACGACATACATGACATTGCGGATCTCATCGAGGGCTGCGAGTACAAGGCAAGAGACGTCAGCGGCTAGGTCCATGATACTACCCCAGGCTTGGCGCAAAGCTTGGCTCGGCCCAAGGGGCGAGGCCTCGCCAAGATGTCCAACGGACCGAGCGGCGCAGAAACTCACACATTGACATTGTCGGACATGTCGAAAGGGGGGCGTTAACGATGATGGTCCCAAAGCATGGCTATTGGCGAGCAACCGCTGAAAAGCGGAGGCGCAGGAGGAGAATAACCTGAAGGTGTGGGATATTTTTGGTTGGATTTGACGGCGTGGTAAAAAAATGCTGCACCCGACTTTGGACTCGTCGCGCTGGAAATGCGCGGTTGCAGGAGGAGGAGAGCCAAGCACCGGGGCGGGACGCCGGGTTTTTGAGTGCCAAGATGTCTTGCCGCGTTCCGGTGCTTGTTTCCAGAGTGGAGGCCTGCCTGCAGGTCAACATTAGCGTCGTCTATTCTCGGGGGCTTTGGACCTTGGGCCTGGGCCCGCGACCCCCGCTCCCGCTGCTGACAGCAACAACAGAGGCCAGAGGGGGGCCCGGGGACACTGGGTCGGGGAAATAAATGAAAGTTTGGAGCGGTCGCGTAAAGGCCCAAACAGGACTGACCGGGCATGTGTATGCACAGATGCGACTAATCTGTGCCCGCAACGTCAGAAAAGCACTTTTCAGAGATCCGTTGCCTGCCGGATTTCGCCAGTGGATCGCTAGCGGATCATCAGGCGGGGACGACGCTGAAGCTGTTCCTGATTTGGGGACAATTTACCGAGGCAAAGCAGCTTCCAAGTTTTTGGGTTTCTGCGGCTGCCCAACCAATGTTGGTTATCGCTATCCGTATCCCTGTCAAGGATGCCATTCCGCGATTCCGCGCGACACGAGACACAACACAACTTCTTCAGATGCTGCTTTGCAGTATGCACATACGTCCTTGACGACTTGCATCGTGCGTGGGTGGTGCTGCTGGCATGTCAATTTATTCGACTCTAACTCGACGTCCCAGGTCGCCCGCCACGTGATTCCGCCCCAAGTCACGGCGGTAACGAGCCTCATCTTGCGTCGACAGACGGCTCGTCGGGGGGAGACAGGCATTGGTTCAAGAATTCGTCGAGCTTGCCCGCGCTGAACTCGACGGGGCTGTGGAACGGCGGAGAACGAGCCGCCTGCGTGTTCATGTATCAAGCACTGTTGACGCGGATCGTGGATAGCGGCGGCGGTGTCTTCCAGGTTGTTTGCAGCCGTCGACGTCAATGTCACGGTGTTTGAAGTGATGAGTGATGGGTCCAGTCGCTGGGTGATAGAAATGGTGGGTCCAGGCCGCCAAGCATTCCTACTAGGCTCCAGCCCACCCCTCCACGAGTCCACAGCCTGTCCACACAGACATTCAACAAGTTCCCCAGAGGTCCAAAACCCTCAAACACTGGTGCTCGCCGTGTTCCGTATCACAAATACCTATACAATGCCATGAGACCTGGGAGACGCTGAGGGGTTGAATCGATCGACCATTTCTCTCCGAAAAAGGAGCAGAAGTCAAGAAGAAGCAACCAAAGCGCAACGCAGCATACCCAGGACCCTAGGTAGCTACCCAAATCGCGGGAGTCGAGTCACCATGGCGCCCCTTGCCAGTGAACCGCGCCAGGTCCTGACGGTGCTCAACCTCGCGTGGCGCAAGGCGCTGTACACGCTCCTGGTCGAGATCACCGCCTTCATGCGCTCGCAGCTCGAGTTCCACGAGCCGGCGAGGAACTCGGGCGCGGCCGCCCCATTGCTGATCGACCCCTCGGCCGAGAACAGCATCGTCATCCCCGCCGGGCCGGGAGCAGGAGACGCCGCCCCGCCCAACCCGGCCCTCGTGCGCCTGCGCGCCGCCGCCATCGAGCACTTTGACGCCTGGCGGAAGGATGTCCTGGGGAAGCTCAGGGAGCTGCTCTCGACCCCCGACGACCCCGCCACCGTCGAGGACCGCCGCCAGCGGACCGACCGGATTGCTCAGCAAAAACGGCAGCAGCAGCAGCAGCAGCAGCAGGCCCGGGATGGCGCGGGCGAGGAAGAGGACCCAGCCCAGGCCGTGGCGCGGTTGCAGGCACACTGGCATCCCATCCCCTCACGGATGGTGACGATTGCCGAGGAGGACCGTAAAGAGGTGCTCAGCTGTGTTTTATTGATGCTCCTGTCGACCGGGCACTATGCGGCGCACTCGAGAGTCATGGCCGTCTACCTGACCTCGGCCCTGGAGCTGCCCTTGGCCGTGCTGAACACCGAAGAGGTCGAGATTGCCGTGTCGCTGGTTGAGCGGTCGACCGACGCCGCCGCGAGGCAGCAGCAGCGCACCATGTCGGCCGAGGCCGAGGCGGAGAACCGGAAGCAGCAGAATCAGTCTAGTCGGTACTGGAAGGTCGGCTTGGCCTCGGTGGCTGGTGCCGCGCTTATCGGCGTTACCGGAGGTCTTGCTGCCCCCGTCGTCGCCGGTGCTATCGGTGGCATCATGGGGTCTGTAGGCTTGGGCGGTGTTGCGTCTTTCTTGGGTATCTTTTGGATGAATGGGGCGCTTGTAGGGACTTTGTTTGGCGCCTACGGGGCAAGGATGACGGTAAGCTGCGGTCAACGCCGCCGCCGCCGCCGCCGAGCCCGAGCTAATGTCTGTTTTAGGGCGAGGTGGTTGACCAGTATGCTAGGGAAGTGGAAGATTTCCGCTTCATCCCCCTGAAAGATGAGTGGGGCACTAGGCGCAGTAGCCAGAACGACAGACGTCTCCGGGTGACCATCGGCATCAACGGCTGGCTGACCACAAAAGACGACGTCACTAAGCCATGGCGCGCTCTCGGCGATGACTCGGAGGCCTTTGCTTTGCGCTACGAGGTTAGAAGCCTCCTGGGGCTCGGAAAGTCCTTGAAGGGGCTGGTATCATCCTACGCCTGGAACTCGGTCAAGGTCGAGATCCTCAAAAGAACAGTGTTGGCAACCTTGTGGTCAACCTTGTGGCCTGCATATCTTCTTTCAATGGCCTCCGCCGTGGACAATCCGTTCAACCTCGCCAAAAACAGGTCCGAGAAGGCAGGTGAGATCCTAGCCGATGCACTGATCAACAAAGTACAGGGCGAGCGCCCAGTCACGCTCATCGGCTACTCCCTCGGTGCAAGAGTTATCTACTCCTGTCTCCGCTCGCTAGCCGCGCGGCGAGCTTTCGGCTTGGTCGACACGGTCGTCTTCATCGGCGCTCCCGTCCCGTCTAACAAACAACACTGGCAAATGATACGCACTGTTGTGTCAGGCAAGATGTTCAATGTGTATTCCGAGAATGATTACCTCCTCGCATTCCTCTATCGCGCAACCTCGATCCAACTCGGGGTTGCCGGTCTGCAGGAGATCAAGGACATCGAAGGGGTGGAAAACCTCAATCTCAGTGACGAGATTCAGGGGCACATGCGCTACGCCGGGTTTCTTGCGAAGATCCTCGCTAGATGTGGTGTTCCCGTTGTTAAAGGCGCCGACGGACCTATCGAGGAGGACGAAAACGTCATCAAGCTCCATAACTTGGACAACGCGAATCTGATCGATCTCGACGGTCTCAATATTTCAGGGCCTCCCAACGGCAGCCAACCTCCTCTGCCACCACGTCTCTACAGCAACACGCCCCAGCCCTCGCCGCCCGTGACCCGGCCCAACAAGCAACGGACGGCTGTAACCAGGGCAAAACCGTCGGCCGTTGCTGCCAGCCAGGACCTCCTGGGCCTGGAGCTATCCGATATCCCGCCGCCCAACCCAAGCACGGTAGCAAAACCGGCCTCTCTCACACCCCAACCCCACCGTCCGCAGCGAGACCCCAGCCCCCCACAGCTCGCACCCTCTGAGCGCTCCAACAATCCGAGGATCATGATGATGCCTGAGAGGATCGACAAGGTCCGGCCCGCTGCCGTATCCTCCGTTTCTGCTCCTGCCGTCGTACCGGCGTCTCAGATCTCTGCATCTCAGGGACTGCCATCGCCTCTGCTGAGGTCCTCGCACAGCCAGAGCGCGGTAGACGATTATGTCGATGATGATGACGACAGCGACGAGGAGGGGGTGATGGGTATCAAAATGGTGGACAACGATCAGGAGGGGCTTGAGTATTGTGACCCAACGCCGTTGGAGGAGCATTCGAGTTGGAGGTGAGATGGCGAGGGAGGCGAATAGGGACGGGCCATTTAAACAATCTCCAGGTATACTCCCTAGATACATCTGTTAAAACTTGGAGCTGCCGAGCATGTTTCGTATTGAAAAAAATAATGCATTCGAACACGACCATGCGCAATGGCGCTTTAATGTTCACCACCTTGCAATATAGCGGGCATCTATTCTCAATCCTCGTCCTCGTCCTCCTCGTCCTCCTCTTCTTCCTCGTCATCGTCCTCTTCACTCTCCCCCTGTTCTTCCAGTTCCTCTTCTTCTTCCTCCCCCTCATCTCCCTCACTTTCCCCATCCTCCAACGCCTCCCTCTCCTCCACCTTCCGCTTCTTCTCCTCGTCCTTCCTCGCCTCGTCCATCAGCCGCTGCCGTTCGGCCCTCAGCTTCCGCTGCGAGACGACAAACGCGCCGAGCGGCGTGCGCTCCCACTCGAGATCCTTGAGGAAGGCGTCGACCTGGGAGCGGTCCTTGGGGGCAAACTCGACCTTGGCGCGCTTCTCGTCGACAAACTTGGCGTTGGCCTCGAGCTTCTGCACCAGCAGCACGAGGCTGGAGGCCATCTTGCCGTTCTTGTTGCCCTTGCCGCCGACCCGGCGGCTGTCCTTGAGCCAGCGCTTCAGGCTGATGACGACGGGCAGGGCGAACTCGGGGAAGGCGATGCTGCGCGACCAGAGCACGAAGAACTCGGCGAGCAGCTCGACGACCTGGTCGCCGACGCCGTCCTGGTAGATGCGCGTGCGCAGGTACGACTTGGGCGCCTTGTAGGCCACGGCAAAGTCGACGGGCTTGAGCGTCGACGACTTGGGCGGCTTCTTCATCTCGGCCGAGTTGAGCACCTCGAGCAGGGCCGAGGCCAGCGGGATGTACGTGTCGGTCGCACGCGAGAGGCGCAGGAGCGAGCGGATCAGCTGGAACCGGAGCGGGAAGTAGAGCGCCGTGGGGATGAGCCGCATGGCGCCGAGCGTGACCTGCACGAGCGGGTAGATGAGGAGCTTGAGCTGGCTTTCCTTGCCGGCTTCGGCTTCCTTGAGCGGGCTGCAGTGCTCCGAGAGGACGCACGACCAAAAGTCGAGCGAGTGCACGTATTGCCAGTTGTAGACGGTGCGGAACGCGTCGTTTTTGTTGTGGACGATGCTGTTGCGGAGGTGGATGGCGAGCTGGCGGATCGACGCAAAGGCCGTGGTGTAGCCTAGGCTCTGGTCGAGACCCCACAGCTCGGCCGCTGAGTTCTTCATGAGGTTGATGCCCTGGATTGTGTTGGTGTTGGTGACACGGCTGCCCTGGACTAGGCCCTGGTACGAGGCCTTGAGGACGACTTCCCTGACGGCCTTGTCGCCAACTACCACGAGACGGCGAATTACCAGGAAAGCTGTTATCCTGGTAGTGTCGGTGCTTGCAGACTGGGACCAGAAGGCGACGACGGTCTTGATCAGCATTTTCAGGAGTTTCCTGAAGGAAAGAAGATAGGGCAGTAGTGGTTGGAGGGCCGACAGGGTGAGCTTGAGCGTCGCTTCGTCTGACAGCGTACCCAGCAGCCGGATGATGGAGGCAGCGAAGCTCTTGATGAGCATGGACAGCGTCTTGAACTTCTTTCCCTCGGTCTGGACGTAGACCTTGCCTGCCGCGGATTCCTTAACCGGGACATGGTGCTGTAGGACCTGGGGAATCCCCTTAAGCGTCACGACAACAATATCGTGGAACGCCTCTGGGCTCGTGATGCTGTACCGCTGCGGGTTCTCCTCGTCGCTCTCGTTCAGGTGGGCTGCGCATCGGAAGGCGATCACGGCCTGCCGGGCGGCCCTGAGGGAGTGTGTCTCGTCCATTGAAGTTTTCCACCTGGCCACCATAGCCTGGGTAAGCTCTCTGTCGTTCTTGTCTTCGTCTTTGGCGGCCTTTTTATCCTTCTTCTGCTTCTTCTTGGGCTGCTCGTCCTCCTCCTCATCACTACCGCTGAGGTCGTCGATCTCGGCAAGGTCTGCGTTCTCGTCGAAGTCCAACGCCTCTGGGTCGTTCTCCTTTAGAAACTTGTAGAATTCCGGGTCATTCTCGGCGAGGGCTTCCATGGCGCTCTTGGTCATGCCCAGGTCCTCTTCGTCACTGGCATCGCCGGCCTCGGGCTCGCTGTCGCTGGCCATGTCCTCCTCGTGGTCCGAAATCTCGGGTTCGCTGCCACTCCCTTCTGAGCCATCCTCCTGCGCATCCGCGGCGCCCCGCTTGCGTTTCCCCAGCTTTGCGGCAGCCTTGGTCTTCTCCTTGGACTCGGACTTGGTATCGAGGATTTCGAAGCCGCCCTTGAAGAAGTCGTCGACGCTCATCTCGCTAGCCTTGGCACCGGGTTTCTTGCTGGCCACCTTCTTGGCGCCATCGGCATCGCCGCCGGGCCCTTTGTAGAAATCGGCATCCTCTGAGCGCTTGGCCTTCTTCTTGTCCTGGATCTGGTGCCGTTGCTTGATCTTAGCCGATGTTTTCCTCTTTTCCAAGACGCCCTTGAGGTGCTTCTTCTCGAACTTCTTGGTCGCTTTTAGGTTCTTCTTTGATGTGGCCATTATGGGCGACAGATTGCGCTAGAAACGCGACGTTGAATCTGGCCGAGCACAAATGGTGTTTATGGCTGGGAACGACTTCGTCTGAGATATCCTAAACTTTTTTTCAGATTCGCGGACCAGGGTCCTTATCGCGGAGTCTTATCGATCTCTGCGTTAACCCTTATAGGAAATATCGCTGCGGCGCGAACTGGTGGCCCCTCCAAGGCTCAGTCGCACCCCACCCACCCTTGATCAGCCCACCATGGATTGTTATCGCCCGATAACAGCTCCTCGCATCCAGTCAGGGTTCGCGGTACCTTGCGCGCAGGCAGCTACCTGAGCGATGCCGTCATCTCTCCGGTCGCCATGAACTACTTGCGCATTCGGATCTCAATATGCTACCGCGACAGCCATACGCGCCGACGCCGCACAGCTATGTCCCCAACTCGACGCTGACGGCAACAATCAACCTCGACGAGGTGTGTGGCCAGCAATGCGCCGCGCTCAGCTCCCTCCCAGGTGCCTAGCCACTGACAGTTCCGGCACAACAGGAGGTCAAGCTAGCCGATACACGCGCCGAACGCGACCTGCAAGATTCTCTCGCCGAGATCTTCAGCATCATCGTCACGATCGACGAGCTCGAGAAGGCATTCCTCAAAGATGCCATCCCCGAAGCCGACTACACCGAGATCTGCGAGCGGTCGCTGAAGCAGTACAAGTCGCTTGTCGCCGACGACACGGTAGCAAAAGCGTTTGTGGGACTGGAGGAGTTCAAGGCCGAGTGGGATGTATGTGTCGCCGCACCACTGAACACCCAAGGCTGCTGCTGACGGTTCCGAATCTACAGCTCGAGGTCCCGCGCGCAACCGAGAGGATACGGGTGGGCATGCCCTCGACGGCCGTCACGGCAAGCTCTGGTGCCGCAGCAGCGCCTGCGACCGCGGGTAACACCAGCGGCACGTTGATTCTGGAGGCGACGCAGGATTTCATCACCTTCCTAGACGCGCTGCGACTGGGACTGCTGGCGAAGGACCAGCTCCACCCGCTCCTGACAGACGTGATTCAGTCGGTGAACAAAGTGACGGACCGCGACTTTGAGAACAGGGGCAAGATCGTGCAGTGGCTCATCACGTTGAACCAGATGAGGGCTACACAGGAGTTGAGCGAAGAGCAGGCCCGCGAGTTGGAGCTAGACATCAACTCGGCGTACCAGGGGTTCAAGAGCACCCTCTCATAAAACGCATTGTTCCAAAGCCCCCCCCCCCCCTTCCCCCTTCCCTTCTTGATTGACCATGCATATCCGTTCGCCACCTGTATGAGATTTAAACCAAAAACGTCCAAAAGCTCGGGTATACAAACTCCTCCTCGAATATCCTCCTCACCTGCTCCAACACGAACCTCTCCACTTTACCCACGTTCTTTAGACTCTGCTTCCCACTCTCCCTCTGCCCAATCTCACTCTCCACCCGAATTTCCTGCAGCAGCCCACCGAGCTTAGTATTCCCGCCGGGCCCCCCAGCCTGGCCGCGTTGTTGCTGCTGCTGCTTCTGCTGCTGCTGCCGCGCCCCAGACGAAGAGGCGGCGGCAGCGGCGGCCATGCCCTCATCACCATCACCATCACCAGCATCATCATCAGCCCCGACGGCAGCGATGGCGTCCTCGGGACTCAAAAAGCAAAAATGCACCCTGTTCCTGATCTTGGCCAGCACGCCGACGCCGTCAAACGTCAGTCCCGTGATGCTCAGCCGCAGGGGGATGCCGACGAAGCTGGGCATGGGATAGTCCAGCAGGATGTCGGCTGTCAGGAGGAGCTTGACGTCGCCGGCGTAGCGGATCCGGAAGACGGCTTGCATGTCCTCGAGGCGGGGCTCCCGGAAGCGGGGCTGGTCTTCCTGCTGGTGTGGTGGTGGTGGTGGCTGTTGCTGCTGCTGCTGCTGTTGTGGCTGCGCGGATCTGGTGGTGGTGGTGGTGGTGTTGGGGTTGGTGTCGCCGTCGCCGTCGCTGTCGTCGGCGATGGCGGAACCCATTAGGGCTGCTGCTGCGTCGCGGGTCGGGGGGCGGGAGGTGCCGGCTGAGGTGCCGGCTGAGGTGCCGGCTGAGGTGCCGGCTGAGGTGCCGACCGAGGTTGGGGCGAGAGTCGAGACGCTGTGTTTTTCCCTGAGGGTGGAGGATAGGGGTGGTGCGAGGTTGGCGGTTGTAGGGCCAAAGTCGGCGACGGAGATGGAGCTCTGGGATGGGTTGCGGATGTGGCTTGGTTCGGGGTAGCCTTCGCTGTCGACGCTGCCGAATTTGCCCGCAAAGTGGTGGAGGTTGGGCACCGAGGAGCTGTGCCCGTGGCCCTCGAGCCAGTTGACGGTGCTGAGGTGATGGGCACCGGCTACTGCGGCGAGGGGCGTCTGCGTCCCCGAGAGCCCACTTGCCAGGTGAGAGTGGAAGTAGTTCAAGTTGGCGGTCCCGCCTGGGATACCCGGCGTAGAAACGCGAAACGGGCTCCCGAAGTCCCCGTTGCGCGAGCTTCCCACGCCAGGGCCGCCGAGACCGTTGAACATGAGGTGCGGTGGGAGAAAGCCGGCATTTCGAGAAGCGCCAGGTAGGCGTTCGGACTCGGCGGCCCGCCGGCGTCGCTCGTCTGGAACCTGTGCGGCACTGTCTGCGACATCGTCCTCGCCCTCCGAGTCAGAGGCTAGGTCGGAATCCACATGGTCTTCGTAGAAGTCCGGCAGCGGGTCGGTGATGTCCTTCAGTTCGATTTCGGGCGGAATGGTGCCGAACTGGAAGTCATGGACAGTGACGGATTTGATGAAGCGCGGCAGCGGCACCGACTGGAACTTGGTGTGGATGAAGTCGCGGATCTGGTCTGCCAGCTCCTGGCCGTCAGGGCCGCCCGTGACCGTCTCCCAGTTGAGGTCGATCGACATGGACAGAGTGGCGAGGGAGCATCGGGTGGTAGATTATGGCTGGATTTTTTTAAAAACCTGTGAGGTTTGGCCTGGACTTCTGCATGAATGGTTGCGGATTGGGCCTTGCAGGAGACTTGCAGCGATGGGAGTTGTAGCAGCGGGGCACGCGTGTATCGCACGACGGGGTTTATCTAAAGCTGAAAAGTCAACCCTCCGAGCATGATAGCTTCGAATTTAATAAGCATATAGAGTAAGTAGCTAGTGTATTCCGAGAACGTTTTAAATTTGTCCAAGACTCGGAGGCGATGAGAGTTGAAGACTTGAAGTAGGTAGGTATGTTTCCGTACTCAAACTCGTCTCGAGACCACACCCTAACCCTCGTTAGTTCTAAACTGCCGATCATCAAGACTCCACACCAAACTCCACTCGACGTCGCCAAGCCAGGCGATGCCCAGCGTCTCCCAGGCAACGACGCGCCCGTAAATCAACAGGCCGCACCTGCACTCCCCACAATCAAGACTTTCACCGAACGAGTCGCTGCTGCAGAGTAAACAGCACCCCGAATTTGTTGATTTTCTACACCGCTTGTTACCGCATTTGTATCGCGAATTGAGAAGAGTTCCTTCCCGTTTCTCATCTCATCCATCCCACCTTCATTCCTCATTCCCGACCAACAACGCACGGCAAAACGACAACCCACCCACCATGGACGCGCAGTCGCCGCCGAAGAGGATGACGCGGGCGCGGGCTGCGGCAAAGACGTCGGAACCCGCCGCCAGGTCTACCCGGGTTGTCACTGCCGCTGCCAAGGCCAAGACCGCGCGCAGCACGACCACATCCGCATCCACCACCACTACCACGAGAACAGCACTCAAGAGAAAGAGCCCGTCTGACGACGACGAGGACGACCTCGAGATGCAGCCTGCCAAAAGGATCACGACGGCTGCAGCAAACCCCACGCGAGGCCGCGGTAGACCGAGGAAGGTCGCTGTCGAAGAGCCAGCGCCGGAGCCTGCACCACAACCAGAACCGGCCCCTGTGACCACCGTCCGAACCCGCGGCAGACCCAAGAAGACCGTAGACCCCGTCGCACCGGAACCTGCAAAGGCTACCAGGACAACCCGCACCAAGAAGACTGCCGCAGAAGAGACCGAGGTTGCCGCTGAGCCTGTCAAGAAGGCGACCCGTGGCCGCCCGGCCATTTCCACAAGCACAACAACATCCACTGCCGCCAAGTCTCTAGCCAAGCCGGCCGTCAAGAAGACGGTCAAGTTTGAGGAGCCCGAGAAAGAGAACATCGCCCCGGCCACCACGGCACCAAAGAAGTCATCCACGAAAGCAGCAGCCGGCGCTCCCGCTACTGGTCTGCGCGGAAAGCCGGTTCGCAAAGCCGCCTCTGCTGCCACAACCCGGGCCGCCCGCAGCACCAGAGCAGCTGCCAACACGGCTGATCCAAGCGAAAAGGTGGAGAAGCCGATGCCACTGAGCCCTAAGAAGGTCAACCAGCTGACGATCAACCGCGTCGAGTCCGACGACGAGCTCGGCATGGATGACAAGGTCCCCGTGAGGCGATTCAAGAAGGCCCCCATCAAGGCTAACTTGGGAGGGTCCAAGTCGTCGTCGACGGCAAGAGCCGCTCCCCTTCCAGCTGGCGAAAACGACGAGAATGCGATTGAAGCTGGCCGGGCCGAAACCGAGGTCAATTTTATGTTAGCCACTCCAGCCAAGCGTCTACCGGCCTCTCCATGGAAGGGTAGCATCGCCTCGCCTGCGAAGCGCGTCGAAGGCCTGCTCGTCGCACCTGTCACTCAGATCGATAGCCAGAAATCTCAGGTTGTGGCTAAGATGGGACTTCTGCAATCGCCTGCGAAGAGACAGCCGCTCAACATGTATCCGCTTGGGGCCGACGGCATTAGCGGGTCGAGTATTTCGCCCGTCAAGCTGTCCTTCCTCTCCTCTCCGGCGAAGCGCCCACCGATCTCCCCCATCAAGCCTCTCCCGCGACACATCGAGGAGGAGGCACCCTTGTACCAGAGCCCAGCTCCGAAACCTACATTGCTCGCCAGCCCAATGCCTTCCGGGCCACCTAGCAATCTCGACGACGAGGTGGATGCGCTGACAGATGACGATGTCATCCCCGAGTCGCCTACGAGACTCAGTTTCCCAGGTCGTCTGTCAGCTGTCCTGCCGCGGCACGCAGACCCAGCATTGACACCTCCCATGCTGGCTGTGTCGGAGCAGACACCACCCGTCGAAGTCCACGAAAGCCCCGCCGAGGAATCCGCCGAGGGGGCCGATGACCTGGAGGGCCTGGGGGAGGCCATGGTCCTGGATAACCACTTCGTTGAGTCCCCCGCTCTCAACTCGGCCAGCACGACTCCTCCGTCGGCTCCCCCCAAGTCTGCCAATCCCATGTTTGGGCTCCGCGACAAGGATCTCTATCCCTACGACCATGAAGCCGACTCAGAATCAGATGGTGATTCGCCTGTGAGACGCGGCAGGTTCACTTCGGCATTTAGCGCCTTACCCACCACCCCTTGTCCCGCTTCTGCAAGAACCTCGAAATTGATGCAATCAGCCGGCCGGAGCACAGCGAAAAAGGGACGGTTTGACGACAATCTCGGCTTCACGCCTCTTGCTCAGCAGCTCAGCGGGTGGGCTGCCGGCCCAAGCCCTCTCAAGACCGGCATCCATTCTACCTCGCCTCTTAACGGACTCACGGTAGCTGGTGGTGAAGAACAGCTCGCGCGCCCTGTGCCTGAAGCAGCTCCTACCCCTATCGAAGCTGCGCAAAACACCTTTTTTGAGGACGAGATGCACGTTCGGCCCGAGCCAATGGAGACTGAGGAAGATGCAGCCAGCGAGGCCGAGGAAGATGCAGCGACGGAGGTCGAGGACAACGACGACATTGTTCTCGAAGATGTTTCTTTTACCGAGGAGGATATGGAACTCGCCGCCGAGGCAAACGAGATGTCCCTTGTGGAGAAGGAACCGGTTGACCACGACGACTCGGTCTCCGAAGCCAGCCAAGAGTATGCCGACGAGAACGCAATCCCCATCGACCCCGCGCTGGTCGCAGGCAATGGTTTCCGTGCGCCAGCAGTCCCGCCTGTCACTCCACAGCGCGTGCTTCGGCGCGAAGTCCATACCGTCGCCAAGGTTCCTCTGAAGCCCGCGGATGATTCCACGCCCCGACCCAAGCGCGTAACCCGCAGCTCCAGTGCTTCACGCATCCCGGTTACGAGACCGACCGAGCGGCTGACTAGGAATGCCACCGTTATCTCATACTCGCCCACCAAGGGAGGCGATGTCATTTCCGTTGAGGACCAGCGAGGGGAGCGGGCCGAATCCGTCCCGCCCGTGACGCCCCAAAAGTCGGACATTTGGTCGACGATTGGAACTCCCGCCCGGACCCCCCGACGGGATCTCAACCCGGCACTTCTTCGTGGCGCTGTGGTGTTTGTGGATGTTCACACCAGCGAGGGTGCCGATGCCAGCAGCATCTTCGTGGAGCTGCTGACCCAGATGGGCGCTCGCTGTGTCAAGACATGGTCGTGGAACCCTAACAGCGAGTCCGGCGCAGATTCAAGAGTTGGGATTACCCACATCGTCTACAAGGATGGCGGCAAGCGCACGCTCGAGAAGGTGCGCGAGAGCGGTGGCGTGGTGCAGTGTGTGGGTGTCAGCTGGGTCTTGGAGTGAGTATCCCACACACCATGTTTTACTGTTTGCAGAGTTGCTAACCTTGTCTACCAGCTGTGAGCGAGAGAATCAGTGGCTTGATGAAGCACCCTACTACATCGACACGTCACTTGTCCCCCGTGGCGGCGCCCGCCGGCGCAAGAGCATGGAGCCGCGCGCCATTGCCAACCTCAACGGCATGCTTGTGCCTTCGCCCGTCGGACGCAACAATTCGCGCAGCTCTCAAACCGCCCCCAACACACCAGCCAACAACCGCCGCGCCAGCGCCCTGTGGATCCGTTCCCCCGAAAAGTCCCTAGACGATGACGCCGACTACGAGGGCTCTGACAACAGCGACCACGAAGACGAAGAAACCGAGTGGGCCTCGCTCACTCCGGTCCCCAAGACCCCGGCCCCCGAAGCCATTGCCCGTTTCGCGGCCGACATCAGCCCGGGCCCAATCTCACCGTCCAGCCTGGGTAGCGTCGACACCGAGGACCCGCTTGCCCACGACGACGACAAGGACAACGACAAGGAGGCCCGCAGCCGCCAGGAGATGCTCCTACGCACATGCCCCCCCAAGCGCACTGCCTTTGTCGAGCTGGGCGACGGTATCCTAAGCAAGGAGAAGAATGATCGCGTTCTCATGCGGCTGATGGCTGCTCGCCGGAAGAGTCTGCAGTTCGCGCCCAAGGTGGGCAGCCCGTTGGCGAGGACTTGGAAGGCTTGGAACTAGACGGGGCAGCATTGGATTGTATGCTATTGTACTGTTTTTCGTAACTCCGTTGGTGGCGGTTTAATCTGCTTCCGGGAGATTAGGATATATCAACTGGACCGAACCAGACGGCCAGGTTGTCACTCATTTTTAGACCGAGGGCGTGCCCTCTGGATCAGGGTTGGCGTTAGGATTGGCGTTGAGGGTTTTGTGTGCTTGATAGGTCTAAAACCAATACTTAGTTCTACTACCTATCTATGCGTGTTGACCTACCCCTGAGAATCCATTAAAGGTTTTTGAGCATATTGGTGTTTGTACCAAGTATGGAATGGCATACCGCACTCCCGAAGGTTGAGGACACTCTTTACATGAATCGTCGACACACAGCTAAGGTAAGACATGTGGTCACTCTTCGGCGAGAGGAGTTCCGCGTAGGGCAGCCGAACTTAGTCGCCGACAAGTACATACACCGACGGCTCAAACATCAAGTGAACCCAGTATCTGAAAGCCTAGTTATTCAGTGTCCATCCAAAAACCAGGACAGCACTCCAGCAGAAAGCCAGCCTAAACCCAAAAAAGAAACGCCTCGCTATGCGCTGCCAGTCTAGAAAGTATTACCTGCCTGCCCCACCAGACCAGCTATCGTTCACTTACACTTACACAACAACACTCTCTCTCTCCCCTCAGACACCCGCAAACGTCTTGCCAACAACCTCGGCCCCACAAACGGCCGCCCTCTCCCTCTCGTTCAACGCCCTACTCCACAGCCGGAGCTCCTCAAGCGAGACATTCCCCTCGGCCAACAACCAGCGCAAATCAAGCTTGCCAGCACCATCATCACCCCCAATAACATTCCCAGGCCCTTTTCCCTCACCCCCACCCTCATTCCCGCTCCCCCCCGCGCGCGAGAGCATGCTAAAGCGCAAGACGACCTCACTCACCGTGACAATGATGCTGACGACGATGAGGATGATGATGATCCAGGTGATGTTGCTCATCTTGGAGTCGGCGACGCTGTCGGCGAGGATGTCGGCGAGGTCGAGAAAGACGCGGCAGCGCTCGTTGAGCACGCGGATGCGCGGGTCGATCTCGAGATACTCGCGGATGGCGACGTAGAGCGGGTGGAGGGTGGGCTCCGAGTCCCAGAAGAAATTGGGGACGTCGAGTATGTTGGAGGCTAGATATTACCACCAGGGGGGGGGGGGATCTGTTAGTGGGTGGGTGGGTTGGTTGGTTGGTTGCGAGGGAAGAGCTTACAAAGGTTGATGTCGACGCGGCTTTTGAAGAGGTGGCCGAGGATCTTGACGATTTCGGTTCGTGTCATGTTGAGCTCGCCCGTGAGGGCCAGGCGCTTGGGGATGTGCTGGGCGTCGAGCATGGTCTCGGACATGCGCTCCTCAAAGAAGCAGAGCTTGGTGCTCTGGGCGATGGCGTGGCTGATGGTCAGCTTGACCATGTGGTCGGATCGTGGGAGGAGGGTGATCATGTCGTGGAAGACGCGCGGGCGTTTCACGTCGGGGCTGTACTCGAAGTGGAATTGTTCCGTCTCGAAGTCCATCTCGTCCAAGGGCTGTGTAGCGAGGGAGATGCCCGTCTCAGCCTCGGCAAAGGTCAGGTCGGCGAGGATGTCCTTTTCTTGACGCTCGGTGAAATTCCAGAACACGACAACGCCGTAGGAAAAAAGAAACAATTCACCAAAGTGCTTTGCGTCCGGGACCAGGCGGTTGATGGCGCTGACCGTCACATGCTCTGGATCGTGGTTGCCGTCGGTGGATGGTGAGTGTTCTAGTGTGTCTGGAGCACTCGCAACTTGCTGGAGGATTGGCGCAGTAATTGGACTGTTTCCCAGCCCGTGTGTGCCATAAGAATACTCGTCCCAGAAGCCCTCGTGTTCGTCTCGGCGCTCGCTCCGCTCAATTTCCAGGTCGAGGACCGTCTTCCCTGTGCCCGGCGTCTTCAGGATCGGGCGACTCCTCAACCGGCATCCGTCGATGCCCGGCAGCAGCGGCAGGTGGTATACCGCATAGAGACAGTCGTCGTACAGCTTTGTCTTGGCCTCGTGTTTCGTCTTCAAGAACTCGGCCGTTGTCTTTGTCTTGTACGACTGGGCGGTACAGTACGCCGTCGCCCGGGACAGCTTTTCTCCGCGCTGCACCTTGGGTAGGCGTTCTGCATAGCTTTTGCCGCGGATGCCGCCTCTTTTTCTCAGCACATCCAGCTCCTCGTCCTTGAGCGGCCGGTTCTCGTCCTCGCCGCGTAGTGCAGACGCCCGCCGGGCCAATCCCTCGTCACTTTCCTCTTCTCCCTCCCCATCATCTGGCGCCTCGGGGATCAACACGAGCTTCTCGCTGACCTTTGTCGTTCGTGAAGGGACATTCTGCTGGCCGGTTCGGCCTGAGATGAGCGTCGGCAGACCGCCACCGTGGCTAGCACGGCGCACAGGCATGCCGCGTGTTGGGCGATGGGCGGGGGGCACCCTCGGCTGGCCCGAGGGTATGTCGGACGAATTTTGCAGTACATTGTCGACGGATATACGGGTACTTGGCCGTGCAGTGTCGGCTGGGGTTCGTTGAGGTCCGCCTCTGGGCGGAGGACGCTCGCGGGAATCGGTCACCTGCAGAACCTCGGTCAATACAAGGGGCCATAGTTGGGAGTAGATCATGGTTAGCTTACTAGGACCGAGGGCCCTCTCTTGGCCGAGGCCATGGTGGACGGGAGTTGGCGTTGCGGCGTCGATGGATGGCCGAGGCCTTTGTTGGACGATTGCAATCAATTGACTGTCACAGCAGATTCAACTTTAGTCTCTGTTCATGGCGCCCACTGAGATACCATCAACGATCCTGCGGTTTGTCGGCGCCGTGGTTGATCGGGGTCTCACGCCACGGTGTCGGGTAGGAGGCTGGCCCTGTTGGTTGATGGAAGTCGTCTATTCTGTAAAGTCTCAGGGATGGCTTGAGATCGGCTCTGGAGCGTGCGCTCCCCAGATTTTAGTAGGCCAAGCGACGTCATCCCACAGCGCCCCACCCCGCCTGCGGTAGCCTAGACTCTAGGGGACATGCGCCGCTAGAGCACCCCCCACCAACAATCAGCTTCCACCCGACCTACAGCTCCTGCATGCGGCGGCGTGCTTCAAGGGGAACATTCAACATCATGGCAGCTGTCATAGCACCTTGAGTGGTGCGTCCAAGAAGTGCTAAAACAGCCAAATAACCAACTTGGTATTGGAAATCAACTAGACACAAACAAATAACCTACAAAGTCCCGCCAATGAGCCCACCCCAAGCCATCCCAGATGTCGTCCATAGCTATGGCCCCAAGGCAAGCAAGCGGCCCGACAGCCCTGTAGCAAAGGGCCGAAGTGCACAAGCGCCCTTGAGCATCATTCCCTGCGCCGTACGCCTCAATTCCCATGGTCCGCGAACGACCCAAAACCCAAAACCGCCCAGCCTCTTCAATCCCCGTATCATCCATATCTCATCGGCTCATTCGGTTTCGGTGTTCCCTGGCCCCATCCCTGTGGCGGTCCAGAGGGTGGGGGTTGCATCTGTAATGCCTGGCCTCCTTGCCCGCGGACCGCTTGAACATCGGGTCGGTGCGTAAGCGGTTGTTGGAAGTTGCAGATGCGGCACGAGACGTCTTCGTAGCCCTTGATCGAGAGCGGGACCACGGGCTGCGATGCGAGGCGGCCAAGTCAGCAGCTGCAGGTCTGGAGGGTCCTCACAGGGTCGTCCGAATTCGGGGACTTACAATGAAGCAAAACGTGAACCACGGGTGGGATTTGACAACCGACCCTGACTGATTGCCGCAGTTATAGCATCGGCAGACGAGTCCCTCGTAGCCTTCCACCTCCTTCCGGAAGGTGTGCTCGCCACAGGTGAAGACGAAGCACATGGTAGCGGGCGATGAGCGGCCGTAGAATCAATCGTTTGGGATCGCGATGGAATGCGCGGGAGTGCGATTCGTTTCGAGGTCGACGGAGACGAGGTCGCAGCGAGATATGAGGAAGCCGAGGTAGGTTGTGGTAAGCTGTTTGGAAATAAAGACAGCTTTTGGGAATGGAGGAATGGAAGTTGCGTATGGAGTAATCTCAGAGGGATCCGAATTCGAGGTCCGGTTAACTACAGGATCTCTGCCAAGCGCCCAACCAGGCTGCCAGGCTTTGTCCTCCCCCTTGATGACTGGGCAGGCTCGGCAGGTCCTTCGCCACGGGACTCGGGAAGTGGCCATCCCAGTGATCTCACAACCAAACCCAAGCCCAAGATGCCACGACAAGTCCGCAAATGACAAAAGACCCAGCATCTTGATACAGGGACGTAACGACACAGTTGGAACAGTATATAAACCCTAACCCTATAATGTCCCAAGGTCCCACACCACAGCAACCGCACACAAACACCCACTTCCTTCACCAGCACCCGACTCTTCACCCGACATTCTATACCGTGGAGTAAATAAATCCTAACGCTCTCACCCGCACGTTGCCGTAACCTCCGGCCTCGTGGCTGTCATTGGGCTATGCCCTAGTATAGGTTGACTAGACAGGGTGCTAGGCAATCTGGCGAAATCGTAGCTTGTGTATCTATCCTCTGGCTGAATAGACTTGACTTGGCCCACTCCATTGGGCCAATGACGTTCTAAGGAGGCAATGAGGGGTTAGACCTCTCTGTCTCTCCCTCTCCCTCTCGTCGTGTTGACGAATCCCAATAAGCCGTCCAGGAATCATACATGCCTGAGACAACATCTTCTTGACCCCACAGGGATCGATCCAGGAAGGATATGCCACGCCGAACCGGGCCCATCGACAACTTGACGAGTCAAGAGATCGATCAAGGTATGTACATACGTGGTGATGTTTCCTGACACCTTGCTTCATGGCGCGCTCATCAACTTGCACATACACAACCAGCTCTCCGCTTGCTTGATGAGGCCATCGGAAGATCGGAGCTTCTCATGAGCGTGGCCCCTCTCCGCTTCATCACATATGGCGGCATGCTAGCGGTGGCGGTTTTCCACACCCGACAGTCGACAGAGGATATCGACGTCCTGCTCGACCCCAGCGTGTATGAGGCCGAGGAGTATCGGGATGAGCTGGAGGACGTGGTCCGGGGCATTGCTGAGGAGGGCAACTACAAGTCTGACTGGTTCAACGACGAGCTCAAGCTGTTCATCGGCCGCGGCATGAGGCAACAGCTGTTTTTCGACTCGTTCGAACAGCACATCATTGCCTTTGAGGGTGCCAATATGGTCATCTATGCAGGCAGCCTGGACTTTGGCTTGGAGCGGAAGCTGCGCCGGCTCCAAGAACGCCGCGGTGATCTTCGTGGCACAAAGGACGCGTCCGATGCGGTTGCCATTGTGCATCAAATGAAGGGGGAGTCGGCCCACCCTCTTGGCGCGGAATACGTTCGAAGCCTCGATCGAAATGGGTTTAAGATCCCCATCGGCCAGCGCGCGATTGAGGCAGTTTCGCAGGATTATATCGTAACGTATCAGTCGCAGGGAATCGCGGAAATGTCATGGGATGAGAAACATGGACAGCACAAGTATTTGGACTTGGCGGGAAAGTGGGTGTGGAATGAATAAGCAGAATATCGCGATGGGTTCTGCGGTGGTAGGGAGTCCGGAAGTGGCAAGGAGTATCAAAGGAAGGGCATTATTAGTACCTGGGCAGCTGGGATATCTTGATAGGAGCCCAAACATCGTTTGCTCCCTTGCTGGACTTGACTTTGGGAGCAAATCCCCCTTTCCCTCTGACCCGCCGGGGTTAGAGGCTCAAGCGAAGACTCACTCAAACGGTTCGGAGAGACCCATCGCCGGCCTCGATGTTGCGTTTCTCAAACGGACACATCTCCCCCGTGAAGCCGTCGTCGCCGCCAATGTCATAATACTTTCGCCAACGCCCAAAGTCGTGGAGGACGAGTTTCTCTTTCAGAGGGGGCACTTCGGCAGTCCATGGAGGGGGTTTCAGGATGGCCATGTAAACAGGCGGACCATCGTCTGATGACCTCTCGACATGTCGTCCGTCCCGGCGCCAGCCCCACATCAGGCGCCAATTGAACGACTCGGCGAGGGCCTCAGCCAGGGAGGCAAAGACGGCGAGTTGCTCCTGGTCGACGCAGCCATACTCGCGAGGGTGGTGCAGAAGCTCGACTGTCCAGGCCGGGCTGGCGTGCTTCCAAAAGTATTCCGTCTCGTACCCAATGAACTCCTCGTGGTGGGCGCAAAACGCCTCGTAGAGCCGGAAGAAGGACCGCTGGGGCGTGTCACGCCACCTCCAGAGGGGAATCAGGCGCAGGTCTAGGAGGTCACGGTGGTGTTGGAACATGTAGGATTTTTCATCGTACGACATGATCTCGCGGGGCGTCGGCGGCAGCGCGCACGGCAGCGACCATGGCAACCTCAGAAACAGCCAGAGTAAATGACGCCACGGCCGGACTGGGCCGTCATCTTCGTGGATCTCGCGCAGGATGCGGAGGGAACGGCGGATTTGGATTGGCGTCAGGGAATGTCCTCGTTTCCAACGGCGCCGCAGGTTGCGGAGACTGCGGCGTACTCGGCCAATCCAGTGCATTCGGGGTTTCCGTAGGCCCAGGTTGGCTTTCTCGAGGGCTTTGTAGATGGGCGCGCCAGCTTGGGCGGGTTCGAGAAAGAGACCTTTAACTCAAGGTTTAACTCAAGGTGGCGGTCAGCTAAAGACGTGAGGTAGCAAGTGGTGGTGTGGGGGTCATCTGCACCTGGACCCACTCTTATCAACCCACCAGTTATTCGAAATCGTGAATCGAGTGTTTCGCGCGACCTCAAACCTCGACCACACAACCAACCCGAGACTCAACACCCAACACCCGCAATCATGCTCTACGATCTCAACATCGCCTGGTCGCCAGGCACGCCCGCCGCCGAGCTCGAGCGCACTCTCAAATTTGCCAAAAACCTCGGCTACGACGTGGTCGCCCTCAACCACATCATCTCGGATGCAGCGATCCCAACCCAGCCGACACCCATAACCAACCCGATCCCACAACTCACCCCTCCACACCCCTCCTACCCCAGCAGCAGTTCATCATCAACAACAAACCTCTCCACCACCGCCCCCTCCAGCCTCCCCCCCCCAACAACAAACCAACTCCCAACCACCCTCCGCCGCGCCACCCTCACCATAACCGACCCCGCCACAACAAACTACCGCCTCGCCGACCACGCGCGCGCCTACGACCTCGTGGCACTCCGCCCGACCTCCGACAAGTCCTTCTCCTGGGCCTGTCTGTCCACGACCGACCCGCCCGCCCTCGTCTCGCTCGACCTAGCCAGCCACCTCGGCTGGCACGTGCACCACCGCACCGCCATGGCGGCGGTGCAGCGCGGGGTGCGGTTTGAAGTCTGTTACTCGCAAGCTTTTGGAGGTGGCGGGGTTGGGGATAGTGGAAACAGGCAGCGGGTGAATTTCATTGGGAACGTGCAGTCGCTGCTGCGGGCGACCAAGGGTCGCGGCGTTATTATTTCCAGCGAGGCGCGCGGGGTGTTGGGGCTGCGGGCGCCCGCGGACGTGGTGAATCTGATGGCGGTCTGGGGGCTGGGGCCCGAGAAGGGGTTTGCCGCGCTCGGGGAGGGGGCCAGGGCGGTGGTGGTGAATGAGGGGATCAAGAGGCGCGGGTTTAGGGGGGTGGTGGATGTTGTGAGGCCTGCCGAGGGAGGGGGGGGGTGGTGGGGGAGGGGGGGGGGGTGATGTGGCTGAGGAGGAGGAAGGTGGGAATGGGAATAAGGGGAAGAAGCAGAAGCAGCAGAAGCAGCAGCAGGGGCAAAAGAGGAAGAATGGGGATGGTGCTGTTGCTGGTGCTGGTGCTGGTGGCGGCCAGCAGGGCGAGATGAGCAAAAGGCAGGCAAAGAAGATGAAAAAGGAGGCATCCCAGGCAAAAGCCTGATGTATCCGAATCATCGGTGTTCCTTTTAGCTGTACCATACCGACGGGCCGACTGGCATTACGAGAGATACCCCAATAGATAGACAGACGGATAGTGGGCAAAAAGGAGAGGCTCCAAAAAAGATTTGAGACTTGCTCTTGTTTGTTTATACTACTTGTCAGAAATAAGTCTGCCGCTTCCACCTGGGTAGCGCGCGGTAGATACAACGCTATATACATTAATCACAAACCGCCAGCTGGCCGTTTTCGCGCAAACAAATCCTGTGTACAACATCGCCACAAACAACGGCTGATATAACACCGAACCACCAGAACAAAATAGGGTATAGTCTTCACATTCCACCTTTTCTTTTTTTTTTCCCTTCGCCAGCGCATCAGCCCCCCACCCCGGTCGGTTGTCTACACCGCCGCCCTCGCAGTCTGCTGCGCCAAGTTCCCGAGGTTGAGCTGGCTCGACAGTGTCAGGCCCGAAACGTCGATCGTGGGGCCGGCCCCGGCGCCGTTGGCGACTGCCGGTGTCGTCGGGATCGGCGGGATGATCGCGGCCGAGCTCATGGGGATCAGGCCCACGCTGCCGCCGAACTCGCCCGCGGGGATTGCGGCGGGCGTCGCGACCGGGGCGTTGATGGTGCTGGCAAGGCTCAGCGTGTCGCTAAGCGAGCTCGCCAGACCGGGGGGGGTTGCAAGCGCCGAGGATGAGGCGCCGTCTGCTGGGTTGTTCGACGCGGGCGCCCCGACAATAGGGAGGGCCGTGGGAGTCGTGTCAGCGGAGGCCGTCGTGGCAGCGGAGGCCGTCGTGGCAGCGGAGGCCGTCGTGGCAGCGGAGGCCGTCGTGGCAGCGGAGGCCGTCGTGGC